>JAQLOM010000037.1:20164498-20184285 GCA_030068315.1 Chrysichthys thysi | reverse complement strand
GTGTGTGTGTGTGTGTGTGTGTGTGTGTGTGTGTGTGTGTGTGTGTGTGTGTGTGTGTGTGTGTGTGTGTGCTATAGTTATTCTGCTCAAATTCAGATTTAATTTTAAATGTCTCAGAACATTTATCAACCATTAGTTCTCGGATTGATCCAGATTACTTCTAGCCTCGACTCTCAGCACAGTGCACATCTACATGCACAGTCGAGAGTACGGCCACCTTCATCTCAATGACAATGGCAAGCTTTTGGAGCAGCACTTTTAAACAGTATACGTGCAAAGACTAAGACAAAAAATGCTAATTCTCAGTGGCTCCAAAACTGAGCTAAGCATGCAAACCTCTGTGGGAATTCAAAAAGAATGTGGGTAGTGTTACATAGTAGTGCTACATACTCAGTGATTAAAGAAAGCTAGCGCATGCTCCTTCAGAGAGAAGGGGGAAAGACAAAGAAGGAACATGCTCTTCCGGTCTGTTGGACAATTGTTCCAATTAACGAGTGAGTTTGACAAGCGTGAGCAGCAAGGGCTGTGTGGGCAAGACTAAAAGCACACTGCTGCTGACTGACATGAACTCTCAGGCACTGTCTGCTGACCTGCTCTGAAATCTGACCAATGCCTGCACAGAGGCGGTAACTTGGGACCAATGAGCCAATGCTCATCTTGCTCAAGCTGACCTTCATAGAGCCCTGTAGCAAAATGAGTCGATGTGATGCTGAGAACAGCACCCACTCGCTCAGATCAATGTGGCAAAATGATGATCTTTGTTCTGCTCAAAACACCTTCATCATTAGTAGTAAATAAAATGTAGCATCTTCCTTTTTGGAATAGAGAGACTTTTAATGCCACTTTGGCCTGAATAAGAAGCTAGCATTTAAATCTTGGTTGGAATTTTTCACGTCTCCTTAGAAAAATGGACAGCATGTTCATTTGTTTGCACACCATTGAATAGCTGCGTTTGTCGATGATCCTGGTGATGTATGTTTGGTGTATGTTTATCAACTTGGTGGTTTGTTGAGAGCAGACTACTCGGGCCTTTTTTTGTCCTCAGCCTATATGTATGTAAATTCATGCAGACAATAACAAGAGCCTCCCAGGAACTATTTGACTTGGCACACTTGTTGAAGTGGAGCCCTTCTGCAAATGGGTCCTGGTAATTGCTGATACATATCAAACTAGTCATCACATTGGCTGTGGACTCTTTGTGGACACAAATGAAACCCTAAGCTTCTCAAAACACTCAGCATGCTTTCTGTGTCCTCTCTTTATGCCCTGCCCATTTGTTGTAAGGTTAAAATTCTTATCCCTCCCTCCTCTCCTCTGTGTGGCCCAAGGGTGTTCTTTTTAATCTGCACTTGTCTAGAATCTTTGCTGCTCTATGGTAGGGATCTGAAGAGGCTCATAAGAATGACACTTATACCTTTTGCTGTCTTAAACTAAACACATTCACTAAAATAAGTGTGATCTCAGATACAATATCACAGCAAGTGTTCTGAGAGGGCAGCAGTCAAACAAAGGCAGGCATGTATGTGCTACACTGAGCCAACCTTGCTAATAGACCTGCTCTAATTAAAGAAGGGCTGGTCTGTTTCTCAGCTGGACTCCTTCAAGGATTTGAGACACTCACTAGGGTAGACATCCAAGCAGAAAATCCAGCCCAGTCTTTTCCTTATGCACAAGGTACATACTGGAATGACCACATGGTTAAATATATTATCATAACTAGAATCAGGTCAAACATGTTTAAAGTCACAACATGGCTATCATGAATCTACATTACCTTGTTTATTGCATGATTATTATATGTTTTTGAATAAATTCTTTGCTAATGCTAATTATGTACCTGATAGTAGTGCATGTGTATTGACTTTCAAACAGATATTTATTAACTGCATGCAAGCCGATAGATGAGAGGAGAGGAACTCGTCAACATGTGTGCAGTGAAAGGAAGTGGTTGAGCATGGAAAGATGAAAAGGTCAGAAAGAAAACAATCTATGAGAGAGAGAGAGAGAGAGAGAGAGAGAGAGAGACAGGGGGAGGAAGCCACTTGGGACAGGGAAAAGTGGTCTTGAGTGTCTCAGCCATAAGGATAATAATGTGCTTCTTTGGATTATGAAGTGACTCCTTACAAAACATGCTAATATGGTTAATACTGATAATTTCCACATTCAGTAATTAACCCATATTAGCATAATGCCCTCCCACATCACATACAATGCTTACAGCAACACTTATTTAGTGGTACAGGTATTAGCATGGAGGTTAGACATCTTCTTTTTTGTCACCCATAAACACTCACACATACAACAGCTTGGAACTGAGGTATGGACTTGTTTTCCAGCATTAGAACAATAATAACAAACACACAAAATGAAGTTGAGTAGGTAGACTGGAAGGGTGGGTGACGTTAAAAGCCTGCATATAATTGGATGAATGAAGTGTCAGTTTGGTCAATAAAGTGCAAAGATCAGCAGCAAATGGTGGATCCAAACCCTCACAATATGTGCTCATTAAGCAGCCCAATCAGAGTAGGGCAGCACACCTGGACCATTACTCCTCAGCCATCTGACCATTGCAGCTTATCGCTGTTCTTCTCTATCCAGGAGAGGGGGGAAAAAAGAAAATGAAAAGCCTAGGAATTTCCTCTAAATCATCCGGAATGTAGCACAGCTCTTTTCTGCTTGCTGCCTTCCCAAGGCCTGGGATCACCATTCTGACATTGGCTTCAATAATAAATGAAGTTGCTTTTTGCCTACAGTTTGTTTGAAACCAGTCTGCCTGGTCCTCACTCTGATCCCTCTCGCAGGACAACAGGGTGCTCATTGCTTATTACGAACTTAGATGTACTACATAGACTCAAAAATGGGGAAACTTAGTTCAAGCTTCAGATTTCCATTAGTGTGTCATGGAGGGAAAGGATTTGCTAAATGTAGATTTGCTAGCATTTCATACTAGGGCTGCTCAGACTGGGGCATAAACTATGAAAAAAAATAGTAAATAAAGTTGAGATGCTCTTCCCATGAACTGTCAGAGCCAACAGCTCCACGAATATTGTGTCCAGCAGAAGGAAGACTCAGTAGTGTGCACACACTTATCACAACCATCTGATGGGATAAAAATGTTGTGGCCTGCAAAAAGAACCCTGTACCATCTGTTTTGGCTCTTAATTCTCTTAACTCATCTCCCACTGATAAGCTCATGTTCAGGTCTAATGTCAATAAGGTGACTACAGAACAGACATATATATGTGCATATATATAAGAATATTAAATCGCAATAAAATACAGTATGTATTTCATCAGTGGATGAATACACAATGAAAATGCAGTGTACGCCACTACCGCTTGAGCTAGTTTGGTCATGTTAGATTGTACACGGCACAATATTGGCTGATGGATGGGAGGCGACCAACTAGAGCACTGTGTTCTGTATCATGGGCACAGATTGGCTCAGTGACCGTTCATCTCATCATCATCATCACCAGTACTGCACAGCTAATTCATTATCTTGATCATTCAAGTTGTGGTATACTTCACTGGTGAGTACTCATATAGAATTTTATATGTTGTTAAAATGATGTAGGTTTAAGAGTATAGAAAGTGTTTAAGAGCATAGGAATTGTTTATAAGAGTGTGGGAAAGGTTAATACGAGTTTGTGGAGTTTATAAAGCCTTAAAATATATATAAGTAATAAAATAAATATAAGGTCGCTACTTTGCGGATTTCACCTTTCACCGGGGGGCTCTGGAACATAACCCCCACGATAGGTGAGGGATGACTGTATTTATATATGTATAATATGTACGTACATACATACATACATGAAGACTTTTGGGAGGAGCTTACCTTGTTCACTGCTGTTGTCGCCACTGTGTGATGTGTGCCCACCACTGGAGGGGCCTGGCGTGCCCCCAGAGCGTGTTGAAGCTGTGTCATCATGGTCTCTGTTCCATGAGGTCTGCACAGAGAGAAAGTCAGAAAGAGCACAAAGTCAGGCATCAGACCACAGGGACCACAGTGCAACGATAAGAGCTCACTACACTCCCACATCACAAAACAGCCAATACTATCAGATATTCCACATAAAGCTGTTTTTCATGGGAATAAATTCTTCCCATGCCATACACTTTTCACTGTGATGCTCACTCTGCAACCATAAGCTTGATGTGCAACAGACTATTTGGCCCTCAACAGTTTGTACTCAATAAAAAAAAACAGCAAAACTCTAAACTTCTATTAAAATGAATAGCCACTTATTTTGAACAATTTTAGACAAAACATCTACTATGAACCAGATAAATAATTTTCTGTTATTACCAGAGCTTAGAGATCCATTCTTCTAAACACATGATGTGACTAGAGCTTTGAGATTCATTGGCCAAAAGCTTGTACCTCCACACATAAAGGCTAAAAGCACAGCAGTAAGAGACAGGGCTTCTCAGCCTCTTCTCTTATATCTCATGCAGAAGGCGTGTAAGTGTGTGTCTCTATACAAGTCTCTTCAAGCTGAACAAAATCAAATAAAAGCCAGACTCTGCTTGTAGAGTAGCAAAAAAGAAGACAGAGAAATCGTCTTGACAATTCCGCTTATGTATATAATGGTTTAGAAGCGTCAGCTGTTGGGCGGACGCATGTGGCAAATGGAAAAGACATGAGGATAAAGAGAAAAGGCCTAAACAATGGAAAACTACAGCCTGGGAGCCCTCAGCCCCATGCAGGGTCTGCTCACGCCATGCAACACACAACAGATGTTGCCTCTTATCAGTGGGTGTCTCAGCAAAAAGTAAAGTCTGTGCAAGAATAAAACCAAGGACAGAGCAGGACAGGATCTTCCTCTGAACATAACAAAGCTCTATGTATGATATACTGTTGTTTCCAATGGGTTGGTCTTAGCTAATAATGATTAAAAATGAGTCACATTATGTAAAAAAAACATTTCATATGAAACACAGTAACAGAATTGCTGAATAATCACCAAGACCAACTCTGCTCATTTCGTATCTTCTCCAGTGAGCTGACTCCATGCAATACTTCCTGTATAAATATTTTTCCTCCATCTAAAAAAATGTCACTTAAAATGCATGAGCATGAAAAGCAAATGCTATTACTATTAAAGTTTTTAAAAAAAAAATGTATTCAGCGGCATACCAAGTGTATGCTGTAAGAAGTAATTTAGAACATATGCTCAGAGAGAAATCTGTTAAATCAGCTTCAATTCCAGTTATTCAAAAAAGAAAGTAAACAAGAGGGAGAGTAAAAATGGATAGAACTTGTGTATTGTGCAGCACCCTCTCAATGAAGCACACCAGGCTTACAAACTCTACTGCCCCACCATGTTTTACACACAACAAATCCCAAATGAAAATATAATTAAGAGAAAAATGGCAAACTAAGGCATTAACTGTAACTGAACAAAAGAGCAGGCTTGTGGGAGGTTTGCTGCAGAGGCCCCTGGGAGTGGGGGAGGGTCTTAGCTGAGGGTAAGTGACATCTCCAGGGTGCATGTCTATTTATAACTGGCTGGCCACTCCTGGATACTGCAGATCTGACAGCTAATTAATAGAAAATGGCCGGATCACAGACCAACCAAATGCACAGTAGTGCTCCATCCGTCCAACTATCCAACCATAACGAATACATAGGAGCTAGAGGTAAAGGGTGGAGACTATTAAAACATCACAGAGAGAAGAGCTGGTGTGTGTGTGTGTGTGTGTGTGTGCCTGCGTGCGTGCGTGCGTGCGTGTGTGTGTGTGTGTGTGTGTGTGTGTATAAAGATGGCAGATTATGGGGACCTGGATGCAGCACATACACTACTGCTACACACAACACCACATTTGACATAGTTCACTGTCCTTCTAATGAGTTGACTGGAATTTCTTCAGTCTTTTTCTCTTCCTTCCCCTCCCCCTACATTCTTCTCTTTCTTTTTCCTTTTCTCCCTCAGTCCTCTGCCATGCAGGACAGATTAATTCAATGCTTAATTGTTTAGCAAATTCAATTTTCCACATTCTATTCTGCATAGCTTTAGCTAAAGTTCTTAAACATGTAGTGTGCAACCCAGGGAACAGCATTTGTCATCTGTGCCTGCCTCGCTCTCATTTTCATTACCATTTTCTTCCTTCACCACTTAATTCACCATGAACAGATTTTCCTTGCTTGGAAATTCTGATTCTGCTATGATCGGTGAGGCATTCCAACCCACTGCCTTTGCATTGTGTTTGGTTCTTTCTCACAGAGCACCCCCACATTTCACCACCACTCATGCAAAAAATACTGAATCTTAAACCATTTATTATCATAACAATGTTTAATGCTGAAAATTACTTGATTACTAACTTATATACTTGATTTTATGTACTAGGGTTTACAGACTTGCAGAGAAAAAAAACCCCACACTTATGCGTTTACGTTTTGATGCATTCTTGATAGGGCTTCCTCAGCGCACTTGTGTCACTGCACATTGCTTTGTTTTATTTCACCAGTCTTTATCTAGATATCACAAGAGATGCAACAAATGAAGTTTGTTTTTTCCCTTCAAAATAGCATCAAACATTATTTGTAAGGGTACTTGAGCAAACTGACTAACTCCTACTCCCCTGAGAGTTGATGCTGCAGCTCGGGATTCACACATGATGTTAGCTGAATGCATGCAGATGCCAAAAATTAAATCTGTTCTCGATACTCGCTTATTTGTTTACATGTTTACAGTTACGTGTTGATAAGAGCGAGATCCTGAGAGCCAGTAAGAATGGGGCTTTTATCTCAGACCCAGTACTAACTCACTCCACACTGAAATATTAAAGGATTTTCCAAAATGAAAGGATTTTGATAACAGTATGCATGAGGAGAAAAAAGAGAAAAAGGTACATTATTAACATAAGTCTGCTATGCGTTCATCAAGAACAATTTTAGCAAAGAGCAATGGAAGCTGTATTATGTATTATGCACAATTAAAAAAGAGAAAAGGCTAGAACAGTCCCCTCCCCCGTTACACCTTCTCCAGCCCCAAATCTCACAATGCAAAGGGGAGAAAAAAGGAGCAATGGAAGATGGTGGGAAGTTTTGGTAATTGCTGAAGAAATCTGGTTGGTCTCAGTCTCTGGAGAGAGAAAAATGTATCTGCCTGTGGGTAATGTTAACCCACTCTTAATGGCATGTATATACGGTTTTATAGAACCCTATAAAAATATATATAGAATACTGTGCAGACCCCTCAAACTGCCAGACCTCTGGTCGAGAACCCGAGGTTGAAGAAGACATGCATGTACATACCATCCCCCAATTAGGAGTAGGTGAGAGCACTTTCATTAGCTTTCAACAATTAAATATACCATACCTGCTTTAGAAGTTCTTTGCAGATTATTGCTTCAGCAGTCAGATGAAACTAAGAAGATGTGAATAAAATCCTACAGAAACAGCTGATCTTTATTTGCGGTTAAACAGAATAATTTAATTGATGACAGCTGAATGATCGTTACTTTTATACATGAGACTGAATGTGATTGAGTCATTCTGAACACAGCTACATCTTCAGATACAAAAGAGTGCACACGTGAGCAACCAGGCTACTGGAACCTTTTTCCTTTTTCCTTTTCATTTTTATACTTTTACATTTTATTCACTGAGTGTGGAAATTACTTGAAAGTTCTGACATGATTTATCTTGGTTTCATTTTTTCATCATAAAATATGGCATTTTAACCAGGGCATGTAAATTTTTATACCCACTGTACAGCTAAAACTGTTAAAAATTGTTCATTTATTTAAACAAATTTGAGTAAAATGTATTTTTGGGTTAATATGAAATGCATAGGACCAATTTTCCTATAATGAGTTAGACAGAAAGTGAAGTAAACCCACAAACAATGTGTGTACCACTTGTTGTCTAAGACGTTTGGCCAGAGAAAGAAAAATAGACACAAGCCTATAATTTCTTCCTGTGGTTATTCACAATCACTGTATAGGTTGGAACAAGTTCTATAAAAAAAGAGATGTAAGATGGAAATCACAAATCAAACAACAGATATTAACCAAGGACCAAACAACGATAGCAAAACCGAAGAATGCTGTTGTAGAGGGAGCCTGTTTGGTGAATCCTATGATTAGTACATCAGCTCAATCACAAAAGTTAAAAGAAGATGTCAAAAAATTCTATAGATAGGGAAGAAGGTATATTTTTAACATAATCCTGCTATGCTTTCATCAAGAACAATTTTAGCAAAGAGCAATGGAAGTTATATTATGCACAATTATATGACAATAGCTTCTTGCGTGTGGCAAATTCTATTTTAAAATATATATTCAGAAAACCAAATTAAAAAATACAAGGAAAGGTGGCACAGCACATTGACCTTGTGATACACATATATGAATATTCAATAAAATATTCTATTTGAACTTTACTGAAGCTATGAAATAATCTCCATACTAACCAGTTCCTAAAATCATGTCTGTTTTTTCAACTACTCAGAGCATTTGATAGTACCAGCATTCCAGTATAAGTGCAAAAAATTTAAAATTTTTTTTAAAAATGGTGATTTCTTTCTATCGCTGCTGAATCATAAACAGAAACCTATATTTGCCCAGAATGAGAGACTTTTTATCCCATAGTTACTGCCTCAGGTCACAATCACTGTAGTGTTTCAAATACTGTGCAACAATGTCCAACAATTTAGTCAAAAAAGAGAATCTATCAAATATATCTCACAAATCAAACTGGAGATATGGACCAATGAAAATGAGTCTGGTGAAAAGGACAAACGCATTTCTGAACAGTGGTGTGTTTCCCAGAAGCACAGTTGCTAATGTTTTTAGAAAATTTCATAGTTGAAACCATGCAAGTTGCGATAAAAATGTTTTCCAAAACCATAATTTGAACTATCAAAGTAACTATGTTGGGAACTAATATATTACAAAATCTATAGTTCAAACAAATGTCAGAAAACACTGTCATTAAGTTGTGTAGTTGAAACTACAGCTCTGGCGCTGTGATTAGATATTATTTTCTGATATCTACATCATTGATGGCGTGTGATTGACTACAACATTTATTTTGGAAGTTCAGTGGAATAAGTGTAGTCACCATCATATCAGTAAGCAGAATATATGCAATAATCTTGATGTACAAACAAGTATTATAATGTGAAGTGCTTTGGAAAAAGTGCCAAATCTAAGTAGGAATTATACTTTAAACTTATTACATGATCTGATAAATAAATAAATAAATAAATAAATAAATAAATAAATAAATGTTGTGGATGTTTAAATAAATAAAGAATCTATCAAAATTAAATTAGAATTACCATTGAAAATCTTGAATATGTCCATCCAGGTTGCTATTTTAAGATAAATGCAAGTTCTCTGTTTACAACATTGAGATTAGAATCAAATAAAACTTTTATGAAAACTGTTAAAGCAGCATATGGTTTCAACTGTCAACTAAATATAGCATCCCAACATCAGCTCACAATAAGGGGCTTTGGTATGGTGCATACCAAATACTACCTAAATCTATTAGGTCTGCTCTACATCTGTCAAAGGTTAAAGACTGTTTTTGGTGGAACGAAGAATATCAAAAGAGATAACAATATTCAAAGCACATTCTTTAGTACTGACCGCAATGTCTCATCGCTCCAAATACGAGCCCACATCTGTGTACATGAGAATTTATGGTGGCACATGATGCACACCCTTCTATACCACTGAGCCACTAACGCACAGCCTTCCCTGCAGCTGAAAAAAAAATACTGGACAAAATAACTTGTAGCACAAACGATAGTTCTTCTATGGTAGTTTGACCTATGTTGGTGCAAACCAACATGGTCCACACTACTGTGTTTCAAACAAGTTACGACAGTTTTGGGAAACAGTCGTACTTTAGATGTTGGTTAGTTTAACGATACATGTTAGTTTGATGCTAACGTCCGACGTTGTATGGGAAACATACAACATGCTAAAACATTTCAGGTCAACCACAAGATTTAGATGTAAAAAGAACTCTAAATATGGATGGAGGACATTATTAATGCAAGATGACTCCTACGCTTACACGGTTTTAGCAACACTCAGTGGAAACTGTATCAAACTGTGTGCAACAAGCCAAAGACATCCTATCCTATGTGCGTAATAATCAACGTTCAGCAAAATTGTGCCGTAGAGCTCGCAATAAAAATGCATACACCTTTCAAGAAAGGCTTCAGTGAATAAGTGAGCAGTGTAATAATTTGAAATCCTCTTCACCCTGGCAGCAAAAATCAAAAGTACCCTTGAGAAGCTACTTAGATTGTCAGCACTAATGCTGTAACTTTAAGAGACTGCTTTCAAACTCTAAATTCTTCAGCAAATGGTACAGCCACTCCTGTAAGCTCAAATTAGAGGCAATTGGGCTAATGCTTCTCATGCAAATGTCCTCACACCCTTTGCTCAACTTTCCAGAATGAGCACGAAGCATAGAACAAAAGGCGTATGATGTAAAGGAGGCAACAAATGTCTCCACCACCAAAATGCTTCATGATATAAGCGCAAGAAGTATAAGAGTCTTTGTAGGTCAAGATTTACATTAGGCTCACACGTAGCATTGCATTTCGGCAAGTTCCCAAGTGTTCGCTTATAGAGTTCAATGAATTTCCATCCCAAAATTCAGAAATTCTAGACAAGCAAGTTCGACTGCAATTCATATTAATAAATCTGTAATACACGACCCTAAACAGCTGTAACCTTAGCTGTGGTGATTTTGCACACAAGTTGGCTTGTAAAAATAGTGACTCGCGCAGTGCACAGCGTAAGCTGCATTTGTACTGAGCTGTACTGAAATCAGCACTACCGTTTGGTGATTGCTGAAACGCGCAGGAGCAGCGCGAGGAAAGGGTTAAGGCCTCTCTGCTAGGCACCTGAGGGGGAAAAGAGCCTCGCGTTTATCAGCGCGCTCTGAACGTCAAACCGTCCGAACTATCCAAACTGGCTTGGCTGCATTCACATGCCAGTCTAGATCTGCTGACTTTTTTAACCTCCTGCTGCTGTTTTTGTGTTGTTGGGAGGCTCCTTTCACTGCTCACCGTCCGTGCGAAACAACGGCGGCCCGGAGCTCAGACATTACTGACCCGATGCATCATGGGTGCACAGAGAGCGAAAAGTCTGAGTCTCATCAATTCTGTGTACACTCCACCTTCTGCAAGAGTCTTCTTGCCGGAATGAATTGGTTTATGAATAAACGAGCACCCTTGCTGCCTCTTGTGCAGAATTTGCACGAAGACATTTTCTCTAGTACGACTCAACTCTCCGCCCGAGGGCATATATTAAAAATACATATGGAGCGAGAGAATGCACACGCAACGCACGCAAATTTGTTAAGGGTGTCACTGCGTAACAACCGCCCCGGTATAAAATCTAGACTGTAGAGAATAAAAATAAATGTATTGAACTTACTATATGCGTTACAACTTCCACTGTCACATGCAGTGACTTTACGTTTCAAATTTACTGAACTTTTTGAAGTCTTTAAATGTGAATAGGCTAATAAGTCCAGGTCAAACCCCGTATGAAAAGCCAAGAGCTAGGACTAGCCTGTATCACTGTGGGATGAGCCTCTGTTGGGCCCTGCCGTGGACATACATAGCCATACACATAACTAGCTCTCTCTTTATGCGGAATAAAAAAAAAAAGGTCAAGTGTCAGTTACTGTATGGCTCAGAAAAACATCATCTCGTCAGCTTTGACATTTTCACAAAGAAGTGTAAACACAATCATAGCTTCGATATTTAGTTCAAAACCACCATCAAGGAAAAATAGGCCACATCCATAATTCTAAAGTCAATTAAAGATCTGAATTCGTGCCCCCGAGCACAGCATAAATTGCTCTTGTCAAGTTATATACCTAGGTACCCCTGGGTGTTCTTATGGGCTTCAGCTATTTCTATCACTGAAAGTCATCTGCTCGAAAGAAATCTGTCTGCTCGGAAATCCTTGGGAACGTCACCTCTCTTCTGGGGTTTAAAAAACAATGGAAAGCACAATATTTAATCTGGACTTAAGTTTCATGAAGGCTGTGTGTGAATCTGCTCATTAACGTTAATAGACGTGAGGTGGCGGCCAGAGGTCGTTTCATTTGGTAATGAATAGAACGGCACGCCAGAGTTTTCTCTCATCGCACAGCTACAACTGGTCAGGGCCTTATCCGATCACTCGACCATATGGATTGAAATGATTTAGCCTAACCGCCTCGTTACTTTTTATGTTGGCGAGTCTGCCTCGTCCCCTTAATATGAGCACTTATCTTTCCTTATCTATAGTAGCCCTCGATGGACCCGCACGTCCTATTAAAATTGCACGTACCGTATGTTAGATTTAGAAGAGACAGTGCCCTATTGTCGGAGGTAAAGTTTGGGAAATATCAATGAATTTCGTGCAAAGGTCCAAATCGGTATACTACCACGCTATGTTCGAATACGAGCAAGTACTAAATAGAATATCAGCACCTCAAGATAACATTTAGCAGCCTATACTTGCATCAAAGAAACTTTCCGACAATGAGCCCGCGGATCACGCAACACCGAGCTGAACAACTCTCCGCGCGCTGCTTCTGAAAAAACAAAACAATACTGACATAACCCTTAATGAAGCATAGACTAAACCCCGAGACCAAATCTCAGGCACCTAGTCTTAACTGACACGCACCAGTACTCCCAAGGAGATTGTTTACCTTCACACACTATCCGCCCTATGTTTTAGTTTAGAGATGATATTAGGCAGCTCTGGATATTATTTGGATTCGTTAAAAAAGAAAGAGAGGAAAGAATTTAAAAAAAAAACGCGACCGGAGTGGGCTAAATTAAAATCGACACGAAGCAGGTCAAGTTTGTGGCAATGCTTTCACAAGTTAATCCCCTCAGGTCGGATCCGGGATCAAACCCTAATGAAGCGATAATGGCTACATTATTCAAATGTTCTCTCTTCATTCCGACGCAATCCGAAAAGCCTTAATCGCATGCAAATAAGCACGAGCAAACTGAGCGAGCCCAGGAAACGCAGAGAGGCGCCACTGTACCTGATCCAGCGGCCCCGACGATCTCGTGATTTCCTCGCTGTCCGACTTGGATCCTCCTTCTCTCTCGTCTATTACCAGATCTATGGGCATCTTGCCTTTCAGACAGCTGATATATCGATGGCAAAAGTTGTCACACAGCTCGTGCACCTAGATGAAATCGGAAAAAAAGAAAAATTGCCAAAGCTGCAAATAACTTTAACAGGCAGAACAGAGTTATCACATCACAAATGACAGTGAAAAGAGCTACACACCGTATTCAATAGCCCTATTAAATTCATAATTTCCTGGTCATTACGGACATAAGCGTGGCGTTTAAGGTGAGACTTTAATTGTGTCTAGCTATTTCATTCCTGCCTCCTTTCATTAGAACACCGCCTGTCTGCCTTCCGAGCCATACAATCACAAGGAAATCTGCATATTCGTGAATATATGGCCACGGGTATGAAGCATCGGATAACATAAACCTCACTTTAATATAAGTGGCCTTGCTTTCAATATGTTTGTCAAATAAGTTGATCATTCTCGCAGTTAGAAGTTCCATCGGACTTGACAACCTAGCAGACATTTCTGTAAGCCATTTTCTTAAACCTAAACTATCAGGCAATATCTGCGTTGTATGAAAATCAACTTTCGGCTGTCCTGCACTGCAAGTGAACATCACATAAGAAAAACAGAAACTCGTGGGAACTGTAAAAAAAATATATATAGAATTGGTATTACCTTCTCCAACTCCAAGAGATGAAAACGTAAAACTTGGATGGCTTGTATCATCTAAAAAAAAGAAATGGATAAGTTCTTTGTCCCAAATGAACGATGACATACGTGTCAAATATTACAAGGGCAGAGAATCATTAAAAATTAACGGCTGCTATCTTATGTGCAATTTACGGCCAATAAATGAATAGGCTTCTATGCAATTTAAAAAGCGAATGATGACTCCAGTTAGACAGAGTAAATATGTCACGTGTATTGAAATGTATAGCAAATATAAAAGAAAATGCCAATTTAAATAATTATTTTTCTTAATTGCAGGACGCTAAAGTGAAGAGAAATTCATCTGCATAATAAATGTAAAAATCAATCTGTCCAGCACGCGGAACTGATTATTTATGAGCATTATTAGCCTAATACATTATTGTGACCCGACTCGTGTGACATAATAAACACCATAAAAGCACTCTGTTGGCACTTACTAAATTATCAAGCTCGGGATTTGACGAAAATAATGGCTTTTCTGCTCTGATCTGAAATGAAATGGTAACGCATAAAATACACAGAAAATAAATTAAGAAGCACTATATTATTTAAAAAGAAACTGTGTATACACTGGATTAAATGAAAGAATTATCAAATTTGCAAACTGTGCTAATTATTTAAAGTTGACTTCTCGCGAACCTGTTTGGCAAATACGGCGATGTCTTCGTTGAAGGACTCAGAAGAACACACATCTCCTCCGGCCACGCCGGGCTCCCGAGGCGTGCATGTCGCTAACTCACACTTTTCAAAAATCAGTGCTAGCAGTGGGAAAAGGGGGTGCCTAAATAAATACAAATCAGATTGTGATCACAAGCAGAAAAGTTTGCAACCAACGGACAAAAAGTTACAATCAAAAACTGCATGTGTATATACGTAACTACTTTGCGCAAAGACAAGCCCTGCTATTGCGTAGGCTACTGTGTCGTGAAAAATCCCATAGGATAAATCAGGGGAAAAAACGTCATACAACACATGTATTGTAGACATGCAATTTATAATAGAGGTCAAAAAGACTGCTGAGCCTAGTTTAGACCTAACACGTTACAAATTACACTAGGCTATTCTGTAAGGCCGTGATATGGTTTCATTCATTATAAATAAGGGTAAAATATTGTAGTTTTTTTTTTTAATCAAGAATGAAAGTTCATAATATCTTGCATTTTGTATAACAACAATAATAATAACTATTAGTAGTAGTAGTATTTTTATTATTGTTGTTGTTGCTGCTGTTGTTGTGGTTGCTGCTGCTGCTGCTGTTGTTGTTGTATATGGATGTCTAAAATAGTTAAATACCGCCGGGTATAAGTTAACTTAAACTTCAGTACAGAGGGTTCAGCTGATATTGTGTATAAAACATCTTAAATGATTGTTGTTACATAACTGATCCACCTAACCATATAAACTACATTTGGAGAAGCGCAATTCAACAAATAACACTAGATAGATTATCCAATTCTATTCTTTTCTGGATTAAGGGCCTACACAATTTAACGGGGTCTCACACACAAGACAAACAAATAACGAGTTGAATGAAGAAAGCGTGTGGAAAAAGACATGAAAAGAGATTGCATTAGTAAACTGCACAACTCCTTTTAACCTCCGGGCGCAATATAATGATGGAGTGGCAAGTGCTTTTTAGGCTATAGGCAGGTCGTATAATGAAATGCGTGTTTATGTGTGTATCTGAGTGCGTGTGTGCGTGTGCGTGCGTGTGTGTGTGTGTGTGTGTGTGTGTGTGTGTGTGTTTTGGGGGCCGTATAACCGTACCCGTAAATGGCGTCCTTGTCTCTCTTGAGCGCGTCGTTGACAGACGCTCCCATTGCGGGTGCCATGGCGTTGGCGTGCGCAGTGTGCGGGTACTGGTGTGCGTGCAGTGGTGGCGCGTGGTTCAGGTGCACCGCCTGCATGGGCCGCGCGCCGCCGTGCGGGTCCCCGTACATGGTGCTCGGGATCCCGACGCCGTCCATGCCGTAGTGGGGCAAGTCTTCGTACTGCATACGACACACACATTTAGCGACTGGGCCATGTGCGCTCAGTAGCCTATTCTTCCCTCTTAAACATTATAAATAAACATTCGAAAATAGGCGAAAATGTCACTCATAGAGACTTTTGCATTTGAAGGCAAAGTACAGAATATAGTCAAGAGTATATTGTCAGAGCCCGCTATCTACACCTAAATGATGTGAATTAGCGTTTGTTAAAATTAATACAAAATGGTGGTTTGTGGGACGCAAGGAAGCAGCAGATTTATACCTGCATTTAGTCCACGTTACATCCGAAGCAATACAGCTGAGATTAGCCTATTTAAAAACAACCAAAGTAACGTTTATCAGCTTGCCATGTGCAGTTATGTTTAATCTATCGTGTGTGTTTTTTATTATAACAAATGCAAATAAGACTATGTTTGGTACAGTTAATCTAATAAGGATTTTTTTTGTAGGCAGCAGTTCCGTTTTTAAACCTATATGTGTAATGTGACAACACAGTGAATGAGAGTTGTTTCAAGTTAAATAAAAAAAATAAAGCGCAGAAAATGTTTTGGAGAAAAAGTAATAAGCTAAAATTTGGCCTGATCCTTTTAACGAATTTGTGCGAAAGCCAAATGTTATTCATCGTGATAACAGAGAGTGACAGGACGATAAAAGCGAAAGTGTTTACAATGGGAATTAACATATGCACAAACCTGCGAAGGTGTAAACACGCTTAAAATTTCCATTGCGAGCAAAAGGTCAGTAGGTTTCAACCTGTTTACAAGCTGATTTTAAAACTTAGGACGGTATAATTTGATAAAGCTTTAAAATAAAAAAATATAGCTAATGTTGACAAAATTTCATTATTATTCATATGCTTAAATAATCGGATCATGTTTTATATGATTGTTATTATTGTTATTGGTGATCATTAGCTCTTTAATTAGACCTATTTAGATTTATATTTTACTAATGTATGTAAGATGGAAAACTAAAGCTGCCAAACTGCTGTCATGACTTCATAAAGTAAAACACAGGGAAGACTGATTTGGTCTTATATAGTTCCCTGTCTCACTTTCACTGAAATACTACAGGTCATGATTATTTTCTCAAATAGCTGAAGGACTCTGAGAAGCTAGACTCTGAGGCTTAATCAAATAGATAAAGTGAAATCCATGCGTGGGGAAAAAAGTCGGTGCAGTGAGGACAGTATACCTAACCGAGACAGAGCTAAGACGAGCGCCGTCATCGGCCACGTTTCAACGCACTGATCGCGTTTACCAAGTTGGAGAAACTTTTGCGAATCAGCTGTACGTACCCGCTGCGCCATCGTCCTCCACACTCCCTCAGCTTGGTTTAATGCAAAATATATTCCCTAAGAGGCCAGGTTGCAGAAGGAATGAGGACGCGATTTCCGAAGAAAGCAGTTTTTGGTTTGTTTTGTTTTGGCTTGGCTTTTTCTTTTTTCAAAAACAAAAATCCAAACGCCTCTTTCAAGCAGTCCTTCACATCAACTTCAGCCAAACACCACCAACACGACCAGGGTCCTCCGCCTTTCCCCGCCGGACAGCGACGAAAAACCGAAGGAATCTTCTTTCCCAGATCTTTCAGGAACATACACCCCTCAGACCCAGCCAGTAAGTCCCATGGCTTTTTGCCACTCGGCCTGTCAATCAGAGGCAAGCTTGTCAAAGTGCCGAATGAATGATGATCCTCCGCCGCGCTTCCACCGGTTAGCACACCTCGCGACAACGCTGCTCGTAAAAACGCGCGCAAAAATCAAGCTCTTGTGTGTCTCTTTTGGTTGCTCGCTTCGCCCGAGTTGATTTTTTATGCAAAAGCTTCTAAATAAGCTGGAGAGGAGGTGGGGTGAGGATTCTGGCTTAGTTCTTCTTAAAGGAGCCACGATCAATGCTGCGAGCCGCCTTTGCCGCTCATGCACAGCTAACGTGTGTGTGTGTGTGTGTGTGTGTGTGTGTGTGTGTGTGTGTGTGTGTGTGTGAGAAACGCGGCAGAGCGCCGAATCTGGACGAGACTGCCTAAACCCGGAAGTAGTGGTGGCCATAACAGGTCGCGCCTTCCACAACGCAGTGGGCTACAGCAAGTGGCTCGTGGAGAAGGGGGTGGTGTGTGTGTGTTTGTGTGTCGCACCCTGGACACGCGAAAGCACAGTCCACTGCCAGGGTTAACCAGGAGAAGAACTAAGCTATGTAGCACTGGGTTCATTTGGACACCACGCTATGATATCTTTCACATCTATCCAAACCTGCCAACGCCCTCATGATTTATTCTAATATAAAACATGATTGTACGCTTTAATATAACTTAAGACAAGTCCTATAACTAGGGTATATCCTTACAAGCCAACACCACCAACGGAGTCGCAGTGATGACCAGAAACGGGATCAGAGAATATAAAACGCAATAAACCTACGATTTCACATTGCACTTTGCATTGGCTACCGTAATACACAAGTAAACATCAAAGTGGCAGTATGTATGTCCTGCCTGTAGTTTATGTTGGCTACAATGTGAGAAGAGATTTAATCTGACCGCGTTCTGGCATGTTTATAGCTCTACACCACATTAATTTATGCGGGTTTGTACTACGTTTCTGACCGAAACACTGATTCACTGATTCATAGTTGTGCTTAAGAACTTCACAGAATTTACAAACACACAGACACACACGGACATGCACATATATGTTTGGACCCTATCTCTTCATCAAGACCGTCTACTCTAACTACCAACATCTAACTTACCCCCCCAGCCCCCCGCCCCCCGCCTGGGGGACTGTAAATGGGCTGGTCCAGCCTTGTAGGGTATTAGAATTTGGCACTGAGGACAGAGATACAAGTCATGTACCAAAGTTAACCCATTATTACGGATGATATAGTCCAAGTATCTAAAATATACAGCTAATAAACAATGCAGTGTTGCCAAATATTGTAGTATTGTTGTATTATTTATATGCAGATTTCAAATATACAATTACAACTCTGTGTGTGTGTGTGTGTGTGTGTGTGTGTGTGTGTGTGTGTGTGTGTGTGTGTGTGTGGGTGCGTGCGCGCGTGTGTGTGTGTGTGTGTGTGTGTGTGTGTGTGCGTGCGTGCGTGCGTGCGTGCGTGCGCGCGCGTGCGTGTGTTCGTGTACTTCCTACACACTGAGGACCTAAGCACATATTTAACCAACAGCGTGAGGAATTTTTTTAGAAATGAAGAAATGCTGACCGGTTCTCCGATCTCCAAAGGGCTGTCTGAGGATTAAGACTTGTCTTAAACGTTCAGATTAGAATTACGTTTCTTAGGGTTAGGGTAAGGATTGGGGTTAGGCATTTAGTTGTGACGGTTCAGGTTAGGTTATGGGGCTAGGGAAAGCATAAGAGATTATTGCATATCATATTGCATAAGAGACTCATAAGATGATAATTTTCCATCCCTGGACTTCTTTGTGCTTTCCCACAAATATACAAGTACAAGTGTGTGTGTGTGTGTGTGTGTGTGTGTGTGTGTGTGTGTGTGTGTGTGTGTGTTGGGCTCCGATATGTATGGTAATGTATGTGCATAATGTTACTATAAGGTTGTTCAAGTACTTCAGGAGAAAACTACACTGTACAGGCAAAACTTAGTGCTTACAGCTTCTAATGTGGGAGTGCACAGGTGTGGGTGAAAGCAATGGCCGGTGACAAGTTGTGGATAAACATGATCCAAAGAGCATCGGTCATCGGTCTGCCTAGAAACATTTTCTAAACCAGCACTGAAAGTTTGCACACCGGAGATAGGCGAACTCTTCTAGTAATAACAAAATAAGGGCCAGTCTCTTCAATTTTAAGGACACGAAATTATGATTCATCCACAAAACTCTGCGTCTCAAACCGCGCAATAAATAGTAAGTGAAAAGAGTAATCCAGGGAAGGTTTTGGACGCAGCCGCAGACTGCGCGACGTGCTCTCTCTCTCTCTCTCTCTCTCTCTCTCTCTCTCTCTCTCTCTCTGTGTGTGTGTGTGTGTGTGTGTGTGTGTG
>JAQLOM010000037.1:20154384-20164398 GCA_030068315.1 Chrysichthys thysi | reverse complement strand
TGTGTGTGTGTGTGTGAGAGGCATTCGGGTAAATGAGGATTCTTGTGACCGCTAAACTGAACGACACTCAATAGATTACATCAGTTCGGGACGTGAGTAAATTTCTTTTTACGAACTGTTTAATGTGTTGAGTGAGATGATTTAGTATTTCAAAGTATTACCGTTTATGAGGCTTTAAAATTGAGATATTGAAGTTTCGGATTGGATCCGAGAGTGAGGTTATTTGCGTATTTATTTCACAAATTTCACGGTATTTGCTCGTACTGAACCATTATTTGCAAGCAGGCTTGTATTTTCACACGTGAGCTATCTGCGGTCAGTTCGGACGTGTATCCCAGTTTAAAGATGACATCTTAGCCAAACGCTTAACTGTTGTCACACCACCCCAACAGCATTATAAAGTCTTTAGGTTACCGCAATTAGCATCTATAAAAGGAGCAGAACGTAGGCGAGGACTTTCGTTTTAACTTTAAATGAGGCTCAGCGGTCTGTGACGCGCACCCGTGAGTAAATATCATCATTTAAGGCGATTTGGTTTACGAAGATCGTTTAGACGGAAAGTGTAGAAGCTATGTGAACATGGGCTTGGATGTTATTCATAGCTAAACTAAGTGCAATGCAAGTAGTCTTAAGTGTTTTGTTTGCTTTTGTTTTTCATGACAGCCTACTAAACTTGCATATGTAGATTCCGAACTCGGGTATGCTTTTGCTATTATGGGCTAACGTTTGTTACGCTGATAAATAAATAAAAAAAACCTACTCGTTGAAAAAGTCACGGGGAAATTTCTTTAAATGCGCTTAAACATAGTCTATTACCATAATCATAGAGAGACATCTAATTACCTTGAAATTTTGCACAGGTTTGATGTGGATCCTTCTTCTTTGCTTTTGTAAGGATTCTTTTTTTAACAAACTAATTGCAGTCGTCAAGCTTTCACATGATTCAGCGTCATATTCTTAAAACCCTTAAAAGTCTACTATTAAAATACACTTATGTGAATATTATCGGGAGTGTTTCGGGTGAATTATACGCATTACTGAGCAGGTGTCATGTGTCTTATCGGCTTGTGTAGGAAACTACTTGGGCAATGTGAACGCGCGGCTCCAAATGACTGAACTGTTCTTCATATTACCATCTGAATTTTACAAATATTAAACTAATCCGGATAACTCACTTTTACTTCACATTCAAAAATACTACCATTTGTGAGTTAATAGATGCGTTAAGTATAAGTTTAAAAAAAAAGTAAGTCTAACATTAAATTATTAAATCCCATTTATAATTAATTAAGACTGTATATCCTTATGTAAACATAAATTGCCGTATGTAAATTCGCGTAACATATGTACGAATTAAACTAGCAGGATAATAATATCAGATTTTTTTTTTTTTTTAATCCTATTGGGTAAGCAAGAGCTCAGCTGAATTTCGGAAATTATGTATGAGAACTAAACAAGATGTAGAAAACACAGCTATGACGCAAATAAACATTCAGCACAAACAATTTTGACAGAATATTTAATGATGGTGGATTATGCATGATGAAATAATTACGCGGAAGAAAGGAAACCAGATTCTTTTCTTGGTTACTTTCTGCAGAGAATAATATTTCAAAAAAGTACATTATGAATGTATTACTGGAGAAAATTGTAGCGAGCTAAAATGCATATTTTAACGTCACAAAAAGCCTGAGCGCTGTTAGATTTGCAGTGGAAAGTAAACAAGGTCCAAAAAGCAAACTGTTGCTGTGAAGCTTCAGCTGGATCATGCGCGCCTCCTACTGGCTGTACCGGGAATGACTTTTTCAATAAAACACCTAAAAGCTTTAAAAGCGTAATTTTCAGGGACATGTGCAGTTATCAGTACAACGTGAACAAATGCGAAATTGTGAAATAAAATACTGTGCACTCTAGCTGGGGCATGAAAGTAAGACAGTAATTTAAATTACGCCTTCATGTAGTCTACACTATATTCCATTTCTTCTTCAAATGTTGGGTAAGGTATCGGAAATTAAGACGTCTGCTTTTGATATGCTCACTATGTTTTAAATAACTAAGAAATGTCTAATAATACCGTTGTGTTCGGGCAAGTGAAGTTTCAATTATGCGTGTTTATTTTTGCACCTGCACACATTTCAACGCTGCGTTCTCATATTTAGTAAGTGATAAGCTCCACTGAGGTTTTAATTTGATTTAAATAGGACGTTATTACATGTGAAAATATCGGCCAGAGTGAAACATAAGCATGGGCCTTCAAGCTAAACCCTGATATGAGAATAACGTAAAACGAGATCAAATAAAATGCTTGCTTAAACGACTGGCTTCTTGGCGTCTTTATGGGTTTATATCTATTGTCTTTGGCTTTGCTGAAACGGGGCTGAATTATTCGAACCAGAAGAACTGTAGACCCGACAAGAAACATATAGAAAGCAATGACTATATAGCTAAGATAAATCGTAACTACACAAATATCTTGTTTATGTTAGTGTTGTAAGTGTAGATAATTCTGTTTCATAAATATATAGAATCGATCAGATATATATGTTCTTCCATTCTTACCTTCTAAATGATCTAAATAAGCTTTGCAGGTTTTGTAGTGTATACGTGAGTTGAAAACAGTTCAATCTCTCGCCGTGTTGTGTAGCCTTTCCTGATTTTCTCTCTCCCCCTCTGTCTCTCAGCTATAAGCGCCAAAACATTTGTCACTTGAGGTATTATTTCAGGTGTGCTAATGGGATCACAGCCACAAGAGAGGAGAAGGAGAAAGAAAGAGACAGAAAGAGTGGGAGCAGGAGCAAGAGGGAGGAAGAGAATGTTGGATTAGTGTGAGATCATATGACTTAGGTCCTGTCTGCATATGTGGCTTGTGAAGCACAGGCTGGCAAAAAAAAGTGAGAAGAAAAGACCTTTGCCCTGGATAAGAAAGAGTGCAAAGAAAAGGGGGGAAAGGGAGACATAGAACATGACAGCATTACAGAGGGCCTGCATAGCCTAGGCCAATCACAAAGTGCAGGGACAAGTCTCACACCTCCCAAGGAGGCTGTGAATTGATCAGCACCTCAGAGAGTGGGAGAGGAGAAAAGAAGAGAAGAGAAGGTGAGGGGGTGTAGTGGGAGATAGCAGGAAAAAGGAGAGAACAAGTGACTAAAAGAACGAAGGAGCCAAAGAGTGCTTTTGCAGAGAACGTGTGAAGATCCATATTTCCCTGCAAGGACGCAAAGAGCCAGGCCTGAACCCGGGACAGCAGCAGCCCACTATAATGAACCCAGTCTGCACACCCAGATTTCTGGTATAACACCATCTACTCCTGACGGATCACACCTCCTGTCCATCAAAGCCTCTGCCCCTCCCTCACTTACCACCACAGAGCCCAGAATTAGAGGCTGATTCTAGAACAAATGCACAGCTCCCACTGACACCTGCTCACACAACAAATGACATACAAGGGGCTGAATACGCCATTTCTATCACCAAAGGCTGAGCCTATTTTCTCCATCCCCAAACAAACACGATGAGGGAGGACTAATGAAGGTGTGAGAGTGTTGCTCAATTCACCAGGAGGTGAGAAATAGAGGATACATTGCCCAAATGAATTCTGCCACCTCTGTGAGAACAACAGCGAAAGTATATGTAGTCTATACTATACACATGCAATGTTTCAATTTTAATCCAAGGATTAGGATAATTGGCTTCCATATTTATTTATTTATTTATTTATTTATTTATTTTTCTTTATTCACCAAGCTCAATGTGAATGTGCATAAACACAATGTTTGTTTGTTTATTTGTTTGTTTTTCATCTTTTATCTTCAAGTTGTTTTATCCCTCTAGATTTTTTTTTATAACTGGATTGTTTTATTCTTTGTCTTATTTTGAATATGAAGTACATTTCTGAACTCAAATTGAAAAGTGCTATGTTAATAAAATTATTACTATTATTTGAATACTGAAGTTCCTTTAAATGTAATGTTGAAGCAGCCGTAAGTGTTAAAGTCCCTTGGGGGCCACACTCGTGCCCTGGGGTAGGCCACACTCACACAGGCTCCTGACCCAACCACTCCACACTTTGATTGTAAACCCTCTCGACTAACAATGGTCTGAATGAGATCTGATGCAAAGGGTCTCTTTCAGTCCCTAAAGGAAACCAAACCCAAAAAGATCAGAGAAGGGCTTCTAATAGAGAAGTTGGTCAGTGTGATGCATTCAGTTGTGTCTCCTCTCACTCTCCTCTAAAAAGATATTACGTCTACAAGATGTAATAAAAGACCTACTTTTCTTGATCCCTAGTGTAGTGTGAACTTTCAGTCATCTTAAAGGTAAAGCATTCCAGCATATAACAGAAAAGTTCTAAAGCACAGCAAATCACACTATTATACCATAAGATAAAATGGTTTAAAAAAAGATCTTAATAGCAATGGAATTTACACCCTGCAGTAAACATGCTCCATTCTGTGTGAAAGTGGGAACACCTCAGGAGATAAATAGTTTGAAAGGCTGGAGGCTGTAGTATTACACAGAAGCAACACCTTGGACTGAAGCAGTTGCCATGTCAATAAGGCTACCACAAGCACCAGTTGAACCCTTGTTATCTCAGTTAACAATGCAATGATCAGGTGATAACAAAGACATGGTAATGCCAGGCCACCCCAAAACACACAAACACACTCAGCAAAAAGGCTGAGGTCCTTTTGAAAGCTGAGCTGTAATGATAAACAAACACCAGCCCTTTAGTTTTCAACAAACATATTTGCTTGGTCATCTCTAGCTATTTAAAGCAGCTGGTGCTTCATTGCTTAAAGCATGAAGTTATAATGATGCTGTATAAAATGCTGCAGAGATAACGCTTTATCCCTTTTGAGAAAAGTGTGTATGTATCTGAGCTTGGGTGGTGGGGGGGCCAGTGGCAGTTCATTTGAAGGGCATGTATGACTGAATTTAATTACTGGTTTCTCCAAGAAGTAGCATTGGTTACTCAAGCACTGCTTATCTTCTCAGCAGAGTCAGGAAAGGCTAAGGGCATCTGGAGGTCATTTGGCATTGTGCAGAACCCCCATCCCTCTCTTGGCAGTAATAAACAGAGTGCAGGGCAAACCACTGGATTATCAGTTCTCTTAATGGACTCTGCGTTGAGTATATGTTGTGGCTCAGATTTCTATCTTTGACAGCAGACTACCTGGTCACAAATCAAGTGCAACTCTGCCTGAAAATACATAAGTTGTAAGATAACACAAATGCCTCCACATACATACCAACAGCATTTAGTTTTTTAACACCCATTATTAAAACAGGCTGACGTCATTGAAATGATCCATTTTTCCCTGGCTTATTTCTTGCTTTCATCTTAACACCTGGTCTCCAAAAGCACAATGCACTGGTGTCCTTGTGTTTGGCTAATTGAACTGTAAACTCATGCACGCCTCTCTGTTCATTTGGCCCTAGCTCCCATCAGCTGATTTATCGGCACGGATGGTTATGCGCATCAGCTAAAAGCCATCTTGTAAATCACATGCCTTCTCCCTCAATGCTTTCACCACTTCATTAATTTAAGATATCATTATGGCCACTGGTGACATAACTCTGAACAATGGTACATGCTTAAGATATTAATCTGCACACAGCAACAAAAAGCACCTCTGTCTCTCACTGCTTGCTTAGTTCTTGCCACTGATTGACATTGTGAGACTGGCTTGATTTAGGGCCCGTCAATTAAAGATAAAAGGCTATCACAGTTTTATACTCTTGTCAAGAATATGTAAAGAATTATAAATAAAAAGGCCATGTTTATAACTCAAATATTCTTCCATAGCAAAGAATGTAAAAGTTAATTTCACAATGCAGCATTACAGAGAAGATACCAAAAAACTGGAAACAATTATTATATATTACTTATAGTAAAAATGAGTCATGCTTGCAATTGTCTAGATAGTTTCATTAAACCCCTCAAATGTGGCCATCCAGAGCAAATACACTACATATTTCTACATGAATCTAAGACGTATCGTATTTATTACATCTAAATTATTACTATAATAGTTCTATTCATGCCAGTGAAAAGCAACAGTGTCATCTGTGATCTTGTAATGATTTCATTTCTGCCCATATTCTCAGTCATTTTAGGTAAAGTGATTGAGTCATAACTGCTTGCTTGTCTGCAGCTGCAGCAGAAGTTGATCTTTACCATCAGAGACAGTGTTTCATAAACACACCCTGGCACTCCCTTGGAGTTGAAACCTTGACAACAAAAATACACATTTAGAGTCAATTTGAAATCCATGGCTTAGTCCCAAATACTATGGGGGTGGGGGGTTAAGGGGTGGGGAATTGAGGAGTGGGGTGATGGTGGGGGGCTGTTCATGTCTCAGGATGGTACATAAACATTTCAGAGATTGACCCATGCCCTCTGATTACTGGCATAATGCCTAGATTGGACAGTGAGTCAGAGGTTCAGGGCAGTTCTTTGTTTTGATCTATAGGTTAATGTCAGTGCAATCTGAGATTCTTACCTGAATTAGTGTTTATTTATACTTCTGTTGTTCTACCAATTTACTGCATGTTGATTGCACATGCTTTTCATTTGGTTACTTGTTAAACATTAAAAGAAACATATGTATGACTTGTCTTTAAGTTCAGGTGATGCTATAGGTGGATACATGTTAGAGATGTTATTAAAATTTAGTGTGCATATATTAAAAGTATTTCATTATAGCATTGATATAGCAGTATTACATCAATGCATTGATACCAAAACTTAATACAAAATTAATTTGAAATATTTGTTTCTTTGTGTGCCTGAAATCACATGGAAGTAAAAAAAAAAATTATGGTACAACAGTGGTGAAAAGTGAGTACTTTACAATGTTTCCATTATTCTCCAGCACTTGTATTTTTGTATATTTTGTAAGAGAATATCTGATTTTAACAGCACTAAAATATCTGCAATGTACATGCTTGTAGTATATTCAGACTAAATCCCACAAATTTGTTTTTGCTTACAGAACAGTACAATGACATATAATTGTGTAGATACATGTTCCATAGATATAATAAAAACAAACAAACAAACAAACAAACAAATAAATAAACAATCTTATCAAAATAGATACATCTAAGTGTTTTATTTATTTTATATTTGCAAAATAAACTATTATTACAGTATCATTAATCTGGTCAAAATAGACAAGGTTACAGAGCATAATGCCAGAGCATTATGGATAACTCCCACTCTCAAGAATTATGTATGATAAGCATTTAGAACAGCCTTAATGTAGGCTTTATAACATCTGTAAAAGAATTACTGAGCAAATGATAATGACACTTTATCAGCACAAGATAGCTAACACAAATAAAGTTTTGTGGTATTTTCTGTCACTGCACAATAACATTGTCAGCTCACGCATATCCTTTCTGCACTTTAGTTGACCATAGATAAAAGATGGATAAATTCTGATTCAACATCGTCTCAGAATCAACTCACACAGAAAAAGTTATGTGGCTAAGATTAGAACGAGAATCTGCTTTAGCAATCAATACACTACTTAAAACTGTAATATGAAACCACTTTGACTCATTAGAACTTTTACAACTAATTCTGTTGACTGCTTCTATGTCTTTACAAACGTTGCATGGTTTTAGCTGTGTCTAGTTTAGTCACTGTGTTGTAGTGAAACACACATCTGGAATAAAAGAAAAAGAGATTCATTGTCTACTATGTTCATGAACTGACACTACTTTTTTAGTAGTGTCAATTCATGAACATAGTAGACAATGAATCTCTCTTCTTGTGAATTTATTTTATTTCAGATGTGTGATAGATAAGATGTGTGCCTAGAAATCTGAGAGGGCTAGTGACTACCCTCCAAATTATAAAATAGAAAGGCCTGTTGAGTGCCATTGCTTCAGTGTTACAATGTTGCTTATTAGCTGCTTCGCTCATGGCCCTTTTGACATGAGAATCTTTTCTCAGGCATGTCATTTTGACATATTGATTGCCTTTCATCTGAAAACATGGTTATGGTTAAATCTAAACATATCTGCCAGGGGCAAACTAAATTTAAAAATGTTGTTAAATATGGTATTTATGATATTTTGTAGCACAGTATTGCATCCTCATCACACGCAATGAACTTTTAGAGATATAGCACTTGTGGACTTAGGTAAGAACTGCTAGCCAATAGTAGTGCAACACATGGGATTTGTTAGAATACAACTAGGCAAACATGGACTGCCTGTGCAGTGTAACATACCCTGTACAGTACAAAAGGCAAACCCTGAACTTCACAGTTTGCTAGAAAATGATTTGGTACACAAAATGTTATCAACACCAAACATGGTTCAGCTCTCAACAAGAAACAATATTTTAATCATGTAGCCAGCTAATGTAATGTAATGACTGTATCTAGCTGTGTCTGTCTGTCTGCCTGTCTGTCTGTCTGTTTGTTTGTTTGTTTGTTTGTTTATTTGTTTGTTTTGCCATTTAATGATGGTCAGGCAACCATACTATGCAAGTTTCAGGAAACTGGACAGCAGGAAGAACAGGAAGGAAGAGTAATATTCATTAATAGCTCTTTATTACTGGCCTGGACAGGAGAAAGTGCACTGAAGGGAGTGCTAAGAACAGATGAGAAGAGTTCTTTTGACTCTCTTAACTATACCTATTCGGAACCAAAAAGGCCATTTTAGAGAAAGCTGGACTCTGGCTTCCCAACTTCAGATTAGGCTGAGTGATAGGATTACTCTTCAATGACTTGGACTTTGAAGACAAAGGGAGTTTCAGCAAAGAGGCTTAGATATGGAAGAATTAACAGTGCCCCCTCCACTGGCCTCCTCTGCCTTTCTGTCTTTCTCTTTCCTTCTCATCCTTTCTCCTATCCTTTGAGCAGGTATCAGTTGACATATCAGCCCAAAATAACATTCTAATACAGTCGGCTCTTTAAATGCAAAAAGAAAACATTTGCACTTCTGAGTTGTAATAACTTTTCAGCTCATTAATAAATATTTCTAACACCAAAAGCATTAGGGGCAAGTAAGGAATGTTGAAGCTGAAGGATCTCATTTGAGAGTCTGGTTTACAAATGTCTTATCCAGGAAGCATTAGACTTGTGTCAGTCTACATTTCTCCTTCTCATCATTTACCTCTTTATTTCATCTCATCTGACTATACTCGAGATTAGTTATTGATTAGAACGTATATAAATTATTCTAAAGTGAAAGCCTGACAACACAGGCATTATAGATCGGCTATTGAGCATGTCTGATATTTCATTCCATTTCCCTGACTGCACGATGAACCAAGAAAGCACAAACACTCAAATAATGAGATCCTGGGACTATTTATGACTTCCACTCTCTCTCCCACTGACCTTTCAGCTAACTAAAATATATAATAAAGACAACAATTGCAACTCATTATACTGAGAATACACATAGATGTATTGATGATGATGCTCTAGGGAAACTTTCAAAATAACCAATAAAACAGCAGTCTTGTGAAAATTATTTGTCTTATAAAATTAAGCATAAAATAAATAAAAATAAAATAAGTAAAAATAAAATGAAAAATGAATATTAGTCAAGCAAAATTAAGAATATTTGAAAATAAACGTAAAAATAAATATTAGTCATGGACAAAAATGTGAGCCATTGTTAGCCACAACGTTCCAAACTAGCAGTGGATGGTGCGTGTATTTCATTTTTTAATAAGGAGCAGCAGGGCCGGGTTTGGGGGTTTTAGCTGTTGCAGTGGCAGTGAGCTTCGGTAGAGTTTAGCAAAGTGTAAAATGCTTAAACCACTAGGGCAACACAATCCCTGGTGCTTAGCGTATAAATCACCATATATTCTTATTTTAGGGGGACTATGACTAAGCCCTTGTTATGAGTAAATATGTCAAATCACTACAGCAGCAGTGATTGCATCTGGCTTCAGGGGAGACTCAAAACATTGTAAAGTATGGCATTTGTGTGTGTGTGTGTGTATAAAACTGGGGGGGAAAAGGATTTTACAGTAAGAGCAGCCTC
>JAQLOM010000037.1:20024932-20035746 GCA_030068315.1 Chrysichthys thysi | reverse complement strand
TCATCTGCTGATGAAATACAGTGCATACTGTTTTATTTTGATTTAAATGTTCTTTTAATGTTTGAATGAACATTTTTTTTTTTAATTATATTTTCTATTCCAGAGTCCCGTGAAAGCCAAAAAATTCCGCAAATCAAAATTTGAAAATCCGCGATGCACTGAACCCACGACAGGTTAACCGCAGTATTGCGGGGGTTCACTGCATTTATTATATGGTCATTTGAAAAAAAATATATACTTTATGTTTTCATAATATAATCATGTTAGACCTACTTAAAACAAAAATTGTGTGAAAAAGCAGCTATACTAAACTTATTGGCCTCATCGATATTCCAATTAGAACACTTCCCCCAACACCACCACCTGGTCCGGTGGGGGTGGGGGTGGGGATAGTCAGTGGACCGAAAAGGTTGGGGAGAGCTACTTTACAGCAAAAATAAAAGAAAGGAAAATTCATACTGACATCTCAAACCACTTTGATTAAAAAGCATAAGTAAAGGTTCATGTACATGTGCCTGCTTCTCTAATGTGATCTAAAGTGCAATCACCAAAAAGACAGATGACCAACTTTGGGGGGGAGAAAAGGTATGAGAGGAAGGAATGAAGGACTCGGCAAATAAAAAAGCCCTGATTCCATCCCTTTTCTCCTCTCTCTCTCCAGGACTGTTAGTCCTTCATATCCCGATTCCTTTGTGTGTCCTACAGGTCCCTGGCTGTGAGCTCCCTATACAGTGAGGCCCTTCTCTCGCCTGGGCTTTGCTGCTTTAGCACAGGAAGTTGTCAATCACACCCTCCCCTTCTCCACCCCCTTCCCCCAGTCAACAGGCAGCCAGGGACACAGCCTTTTTCTCAAACAGTCAAGTGTGTTTACTGACCCAACCTGAATTACTCTGTGCACAGCAATGGAATGGAATATATATTTATATTCACAAACAGACCTCAATTCTACACTCCAGAGCAAGATCTTAAGAACATGATGGGTGAAAATTTAAAAAAATTATTTTCTAAACTTACGATTTAATATAAATCTGTGTGTGTGTGTGTGTGTGTGTGTGTGTGTGTGTGTGTGTAGAAAGAGAGAGAATATTATGGCTCTATAATGGTACACCACAAACTGTTTCAAACATGGATCATGTCTCCTGATTTAAAACACCACATCTGTCCTATACACCTTAGCAACGCACTGTACCAGCCTCCAAACATGTACAAGCGCCACCTTTGTGTGTGACAATGTTGATTCTACAGGACTGACCTGTCACACATTTTTTGAAAGAGAGGAGTTGTAAACACCGTGTGATGTGGATGGGCTTGCTCGACCGCTGACAGCAATGTAGGTGACTCATGCAGTGTTGGGCTTTTCTCTCTTTTTCTCCTGCATGGCAGGTTAATGTTATGGCTGATGCAACAGAACCATGCAAGGCACGTGTACACACCCCCACCCTGTTTAAGCACACAGGTTACACAGGCTAAAAGAATGAAGAACCTCTCTTCTGTTTTAAGCATATACAATACACAACCAATTCTTAAGGCCACTGTTACTCCAGTATGAGTAGCAAGACCTTCTACAGTGTGTGTGTGCGTGTATTTAAGTGACACACCCTGCTAACTGGAGGCAGTTCAACAGTCTTTGAATGACTCCTCTGCCTCGTTCTGAATGAACTAAAATAGTCTGGGGTTAAGTATAGGTTAGCTCAAGAGAAATAATTTGGGAGGAATGCACACCCCACCCCCATATGCAATCTTTTGGAGCAGTAAATCTGGAACAGCATCTCCCAACAGCAATATTTGGAAAGGTCATGAGCAGCCCCAAATGCACAATGCAGCTCCGTGCAGAGTTGTTACAGACCATCATATGCTTCCTCACACAATAAAAAAAAAAGCATCTTAATAAATCTGACACAAAATTGAGAGATATCTGAGCATATTGTAATAATTGCCTACCCCCTTCCCCAACCACATGGTTCTGATTCAAGAGAGTTGTCCTGAATGCATAAAAAAAATTCCTGGAAAAGGAAAGCACTCTGCATTGAGTTTCCCTTAAAGTTTGGGGTGCCTGGCTGAGCCACTGACTTGTTTTTGGCTCAAAAGTGAGACAGCCAGCAAGGGAAAGAGGAGCCATGAGGTTTCCCCTACACCCTTCACCTTCCCCCACACCCTGGCCTGCAGTAAATCAGGATGGCAGTTAGCTAGAAGGCAGCTGCTAATGATAGTTTTACAGAGGGGAGCAGGAAGTCACCTCTTGACCCTGCCTGCTGCTCCTTGTCTACCACGACTGGTACCAAATTGGGGACCCAAAAAAAAAAAGGGAGGCCCAGCAAGCTCTAAAAATAAATAAATGAATGAATGAATGAATGAATAAATAAATAAAGGCAAAACAAAAACTACAGGAAATCTGCCCCATGTTCCACTACCTTCCCACCATCTCTGCTGAAACAAAGAGCCACCTTTCCCGCTGCAGCCTCTGCAGGGTAAAAATAATCACAAGGACCATCCTTTTCTGAGATGCTTCACACAGAACCAGACAGTTTAAAAAAAAAAAAAAAAAAAGAAAAAAGGAAAAAACAGCTGGAGGGAAATGGACTTGTGTGAACTATGTGGGTGAGAATGTTAACGCTAACACTGCAATCTCTCTGGTTCACTTTAAGCACTCGCAAACAATCTGATTACAACATACTAACAAATTACAGTGGCATGCATTTGTATTGTTGAACTGTTTTTCAACACGAGCAGGAAAAAGAATATTCTTTCATACTAGAATGGGCAAAGTGTGTTTGTTTGAGAGGTAAAAGTGGCTTACTGTGAAAACATCATCGTCTCCTAGTTCAGCTTCATTCTGGAGTGTTGAAGAGGAAGTTGTGGAACCTAAAATAAAAAACACACACAAAAGAGACATGACCGGACAGAACCTCACATATCCTGTCTGTTAGAGGCGGTAAAGCAAGGGTGGGGGAAGGAAAGACATCATAAGAGAAAATGCACACAAAGGGAGAGGGAGAAAAAGAAACAGGGTGAAACACAACTGATCATGTGACTGCTTGCTGAAGGATGAAATCCAATTATGAGTGGCCATTCCAGAGCAGAAAACTGAGACCTGCATCACGTTCACACGGTCAACCGGTGACTTCTGCCAGGGTTGTTGATTCAGTAGTCAGGCCACACACTCAGTAGAGTGTGTGGAACTGAAAAAAACTATTCAGAATTGAAGCAATACAGAACCAAGCGTCTGACCATCGGTGAATGGATCGTTCCAGGAGTGGACTGTTTAGTGCAGTGTAAGTGCAGTCCAGTGGGGAGAGGAGAGGCAGGACAATTCGCTTACGGGAGTGGTTCAAGCCAGTTGAACCTAGAGTGAGTACACCCTAAAATGATCACAGTCAATATGTGAGTTGAGGCAGGTGTGTAGTATTAGCAACAAAAGCTTAACCTCACCACTTCTGTAGATTACAGTAGGAGGATTTCCATTGCAGTTTTGCGTGTCTGATCTCCAAGGACTGATAAATGTTGGCATGACGATTTCATGTCATGTGACTTAAATGTGAAAAATGTGTTTGAATTTCAGTTTTGCAAAATACTGCTTGGTCGAATCATCCAAACAAGCAAACAAACAAACAAAGAAAAAAAAAACACCAAACAATTACAACACACACCACGCCTCATGCAAGCATTTAAATGTTTTTGTTATATTCATGTGTTTCTGTTACAATTTTAAATTACACATTAAACAGGTTAATGGAAATCCACCTAGAAACCAACTCTCTGCAGAAAGGTAAGGATGGCCAATGTGTGTTTCTACTCTCACCACTATATACCTTCTGTTATGTCCTCCAAGGCTTTCCGTACCCCTCGGTCAAAAGCGCGGGCATCAGCAGGACTCTGGAACGTGAGGCCACACTTTTTGTTGTCAACTTTCCAGTGATGAAACGTGGGTGTGGCCTTGGTGTAGATAAGATCTTTCCTCACAAAACATTCCAGGACCACCTGGCAGATGAAACAACACCATCCATCACCAAAATCCTACCAGCACATTAGCACTGCAATGATTATGTAGAAAAACTGCACAAGACCAAACACTCTACAATGGGCAATGGAAATTATTTAGCTTTGCAGGCAGTATGAGGCACAGTGTAGTGAACCTATTGAAACAACGGTGTCCAAGTTTCTCTACCTGCTTGTCTTTGAGGCGTTCTCCATGGATGAGGAAGTTGCCATGGCCGCGCAGCTCAGCGGGTGCCACCTTGCAGACACCCACACGGCTGAGCCCTCCGCCTTCCTGTGCTAACCAACCCCCACTTGAGTCATCCCGGGTCATTACCACCGCTTTGACACGTACGATGTAACTGTCACTGAGAGAGAAAAAAAAAAAAAAAGAGAGAAAGAGAAAGACAGTTGGATCTCCAGTAAATATTACCAACAGCAACCCAAAGTGTCTACTGTAATCCAACTGATACTTTATAATAGGACCTCAGTGACGAAACTTGCAAGTTATGCAAGTAAGGAATGCGCGATAATTTAAGCTTTGAGCATTTATGTAAACCTTATATTCAGTCATCGACTGAATAAACATTAGTCAATGCAGGTGCATTTCATTAGCATTTACACGTATGAATTAATTAATGAATTAACTTGTAAAGTAGTCAACATTATTGATAATGGTTTATTAAATGTTAACTAATAGTTCCTGTAAAGTATTATCAAAAATTTCTCTTATAAATATAGAGTTTGAATTGAATTTGGAATCTTATTATGGAAAAGAAGATGATAATAATTCAAATCCATTTCATTTTACTTTTCCTAGATGGAGAGTTGGAATGGGATTGTTACTCTCGCCAAGCATGCGAGCAGGGCAAACTCTGTACCCGCTTGTGTTCATCCACAACTTTGCACAAAACAAAACAGAGCAACTGTGTTATGTAATGCATACCAACAAGGCAATCAAGTATCCACACAGACATGATCATTTGCGAGCAACCAAACAGACTCAGTGAGTGGAAATGCTACTCGTGGCCACAAGACACAGAAGGAAAAAAATGGCTCCCACTGACGTATTTGCACAGGAACTACCGTAATTTCTGGACTATAAGCCGCTACTTTTTCCCCCGCTTTGAGCCCTGAGGTTTACACCAATGCTGCTTATCTATAGATTTTTCTTCACTAACTGCCATCAGGGGGCGCTAAAACGTGAAAGACGCAACAGATCAATGCACAGAAGACATTACCGGTAGTTTTTGGCACTTGACGCTAGAAGCATGACATGCACATTAAGGTATGTAAATAAACATTTATAAAAACTTTGTGCAAATATCTCATTTCACAACGTATACATCTGCGGCTTATAGTCTGGTGCGGCTAACATATGTAAAATATTTCTTTCTTTTAAAATTTAGTGAGTGCGCCAAATATTCCAATGCGCTCTGTAGTCCGGAAATTACGGTAGTCAAAACGCTTGGGTGCAGTTTACTTTTGTTCACTTGACTTAGCAATGCAAACAGGGAGTCTTCTCTCTTATTCTTGCTCTATAATACTTGGCAGGCCAAGAGTCAGCCTTATTTGGTAACCCAAATCAATGTGTTCAATAATTAACAAGAGTGAGAGAGGGGAGAGAAAGTGAAGGAGGAAGATAGAAAGAGAGTGCGAAGTGATAAGAACGAAATAAGGTCTGTCTCAATACTAATGGCTCACTTATGGATACCTCAAACTGGTCAATCAATTAGTCTTTTAAAAGTCAAATAAGCAACAACTAGCGATCAACTAGTGGTAGTACTATACACTCACCTAACACTTCATCAGAAACACTTGTACACCTACTCATTCATGCAGTTATCCAAATCAGCCAGTTGTGTGGCAGCAAGGCAGTGCATAAAATCATGCATATACAGAGCTGCAGCTTCACATCAACCATCAACTTATGGGGGGAATATGAGTTTAATGATTTTGACCATGGCTGTATTTTTGTTGGTTTGAGTATTTCTGTAACCATCAATCTCCTGGGATTTTCAAAAGCAAAAAATATTGGGTGAGTGACAGTTCTGTGGGTTGAAATGCCTTGTTGATAAGAGCAGTCAGAGGAGAATGGTTTGAGCTGCTTGGAAGGATGTAGTAACTCATATTTGCACTTTACTCTCATGAAAGGAGTGTGTGTGTGTCAGCATACACCAAACAGTGAACCTCAAGATGGTTGGGGCTACAGCAGAAGATCACTTCAGGTTCCAGGTCCATCATCCAAGAACAAGAATCTGTGTACATCTTGGGAACAGGCTTCAATAAGTGAAAATGGGCATCTGAAGATGGGGGGTGGGGGTAAATAAATAAAACAATTGGTGGTAACAGAGCTGGAATCAACATCTGTGTAAAAGGCACATGCTGACACGGTGGGACAGGGGTGGGATGTTTTTGACATCGACATTCTTCTTTCTGAGACCAGCGCAAACTCAAAAGTCTCTGTATATAGTGTCTAAGGTCGTTGAGCCTTTCTGTCCCAAATGGATTCCCATAGGATTCTTGCAGACCGTTTCAGCAGACACCAGTGCGCCGTTGTGATATGTCACACCTCTGGTCCCAGAACACCGGTTTGCTTTGTAAAAACTTACACTGGGGCAGCTTTGTACCAGATTTGTTTGGATTAATGTAAAATCACCAAAGCCAGCATATTAAAAGGTCTTTTTTTACATCAATGTTGCAGGATTGTCTTAATGGCTACAAATGGCTTATGATTTTGATTTTTTCACACCATACTGCATAAAGCACCACTCACGTAACAATTTTTCAAGTTAGTCAGACTGCTCAGTGAACAGCACTGCAGTTATTTACCCAGAATGCATCACAGTCCCTTTTTGATGTAATAAGTTGTTAATTATTTAATCAGTATATAATCCTATCAGTACAAGTTAATGAGGAGCTGCGTCCCATGTCCATACACCCCATAGGCATTACAGACCAATACAATTTGGACAGGACCCCAACAGCTCTCAAGAGCAAGAGCAGTTATGAAGGTTGTTGATGGAGAACAAGCAGACAGCAGAATACAATAAGAGTCATGAAACCTGCAGCTCAGGCACCAGGTCATATTGCTCTTTTAACATGTTTTTGTCTGCTCTGTGCAGTTTGTACAGAAAAGGAAAAAAAAAGTTGTTTAAAATGTTGAATATGAGATTAAAGTTAGAGATGTGCATTCGATGTTTTCTACTGGGGGTATTTGTTAGCCAAGGTTTGATATTAAGTCAAAAAAAAAAAAAAAAAGACAATATAAAACAATCAGAATACAGTGAAGACACCTCCTGGGGGAAAAAAAAACTAATAATAAGAAAAAAAAAAATAAAGGGTTTAAACAGGGGCAGGGTGTTTTAATGGCAATTGCCACAAACTAAATGTCATCTTTAATCACAAATACCAATGCTAGTACAACATTCTTCATGTATATAAAAAAACTGTAAAAACACCCATAGTATCAAAATTTTAATGGTAGAACTCTCACAATCAAAAACTTGCCCCCATTTTCACGCTGCAGTATGGGGAACGGTGATTATGTAACATTCAGCTCTTAAACCAAGGACTGGTTATTCAAAAGGTTTACTTGTTGTATGAACCTGTAGTGATTCCAGCACCCTGCTAATGGAAAGGAGAAGGTAGTGTGTGATCAACATCACAGCAGGAGAGAACAGAACCTCCGTCATGCATCACAAGCTGTGGAGAAAGCATCCAGTATTTTCGCGAATGGCTGAGGGCTGGTCAGAGGAAGTCTACTCCACCATTATAAAGTCTACTTCAACTTTATAATGGAGACATCAGTATTGCCTCACTGGAACTAGCACTGGAACAAAAGTTAGTTATAAAAGAACAGTACTTGGAATGCTGAGAAATAGTGGTATTACAGAAACACTGCTAACATAATCCTCCTTCTTTTATTCGTTTTTGTGTGGAGTGTGACTGTGCCGATACACCCACTCACACAACTACCTACACAGCACACACATTCACTAAAGACAGAAAACAAAAATATGACGACATTTTAGTCAAGCTGTCAGCAGTGCTTGCTTAGACAAATGCAATGAAGCTCTACTAGGGAGCAATACAAATAATCTGTCTCAATACCTGTTGAATAAGTACAATATGAACGTGGAGAACTGCACCATCCCCCACCTTTCACAACCACATATGCAATTATGCCGTAGCTACGAAAGACAGATTATGAGCCTGCTAGGCTAATTCTGTATTGTTTTAATAAATCATGTTTTTGAAGATAGCTCAATTAATCCTGTTTATTGGCCCATGATGATTGGCAACATACTAAACTAAACCTTACTGAAATAGACATATGACAGAACGTGGAGTTCTTGTCACTTCTCACAAAGCAGCCACTAGGGAGAAAATGTCAGCGATATATATACTGTGTGTGTGTGTGTGTGTGTGTGTGTGTGTGTGTGTGTGTGTGTGTGTGTGTGTATGTGCATGCATGTTAGAGTGAGTCATCCATCCCATCTGTGATGTAGAAATTCACAAAACACCTCTCTTTTCCACTTTTCTTTTTCCATCTTCTGTTCTGGAGCCATCACCCCCTTACCTAATGAGCGGCCACTGACTGGACACTACCATGGGGTGACCATGCACGAAAGCAGGCTGAAGATGTTTTAGAAGCACCAAGCACTGCAGCACCAAGTGTGTTAGACTGCGTGCTGATTACATTCATTCATTCATTTTATCCATCACTTCACAAGCACTGGTGCAACCAAACTAATGCATTATTCAACATTCTTTAGCCTTTCCACTCCTTTATCTTTAGCTAAATATTTATTTACATTAAATCACTGTGTTTAACAATTTTGGTGGAATTAAGACATTCGATTGCAGTAGAGAAATCTCAGCAGAAGTTACAAACAGCCGTAATTCATTATAGGATCTAGTTTATCTTTTCAAGATAATCAAATTTCCAGCCACTAAATGATCATTGCATAACACATCGGGTGATACAAGGACAGAGCATAGTTTGTATAATACCCTACTTTACATAATGAATCCTTTATGCAAACATATTCTACCATGTTGCAGGGACAAGGCTGCATTTACCATGATAGTATTTACCACAACCCAGAGGATTTTGTCCTATTTCCAACATGGATTATTAAAAAAAAAAAAAAAAGAAAGAAAAAAAAAAGAATCAAAAAGGGAAGTTAGAAAACTTTCTGTAGTCAAAACAGACTTAAAGGCAGCCTAGGACCAATACAACAAGAAAACAGCACATGGTAATTGGGCAATAAATGACTTTGTTTTCAATTACAGTGGAACCTTGGTTTGCAAGCATAATTTGTTCCGGAGAAATGCTTGTAATCCAAAATCACTCGTATATCAAAGCGGGTTTCCCCATAAGAAATAATGGAAACTCAGATAATTCATTCCACAACTCACAAATATTTATATAAAAATGACAAAATACAATACATAATATGAAGTAAAAATGCATTAAACGGTCAAGAATCTGCCCGCGCAGAGCACATGTGCAGTGCACCTGTTCTGAGCACTCCCAGTAGTGGTGCATGTCAGAAACCTCGCGCCGCTAAAGACGACTTCCTGGTTATCCTCCACAACGACCAGGTGCGTCACATGGGTGGTGACAGGTGTACCAGATTGGGACTGATTGCGGGAGCTTTAGAGAGACTCACGCATTAGCTGCCATTTTCCACGCTCTTCCCAAGCCTTGCTATTCCCGTGTTTGCTTTCTCCAGTTCTGACCAAGTTTCTGTTTTTTGTTATTCAACCCCACCACACCTGACAAAAACACAATAACCTGCACTTTATCTTTAAAAAGAATCGTGGCTGGTGTGAGGTAGACGAGAGAGGACTTTCACTACAACTTTCAATGCAGTCTGTTGGCTCACTGGGATCTTTCTCTTTTCGTGCGACTTTAACATGGAAACTATCCAATGATCGCTGCTTTTGCCTACTTTTGAGGATTTCATGGAAATGCGACATTGCATTGTCATTAAACAGATTCATCACTCGCACTGTTTACAGCCTTATTCAGGTGGTGCTTTTCTACAAACCTTTACCCACATTTTACACATCTCCCTGATCTCATTTGAAGTGAGGGATTCCTCAGTCTTTTTCTATGCTAGCACGGATGTTGACTATACGAGTGAGCCACAATCCCGCAGTGAGTGAGAGAGAAGTTGTGATCACGTGAGGCTCAGCAGACGAACCGTATGCATACTACTTGTATTGGAAGACATTGCTCGTTAACCAAGTCAAAATTTATTAAAAATTTTTGCTCCTCTTGCAAAACACTCGTAAACCAAGTTACATGCAATCCAAGGTTCCACTGTAATTTCACGTTTTTATTAGTGCTGCTGGAATATAATAGTTATTTTTATTGTATTACAGTTAGTTGTATTGTATGAACCGTGGCAAAAGTGATGCTTTTTAAAACTACAAAGTATTATAGTTAGTGTGGACATATCAAGAACAACATACTAGAACTAGATGCCCATGCACCAGATGTATGTGCCTCAACATCATCTCATTTCTGCATTACATTAACACATTTTGCTAGTTATGCATAAATAAAAGTAATTCTAATTTCTTCCCAGTGGAATAAATAATTTAAACAACTGATTTAACATTTTTCATGTAAATGCAATTAAATAAAAAGTACATTTCATTATCAAAATAGCTTGCTTTGCCCTTTAAATCACCCCCTAACCACACACTTTTCTGTAATACTGTAAAGAAAGGCTGAAACCTATTAGTCAATAGTAATAGTCAGATAAGACACATTTTTTTTTATATATATTTAAATATAAAAATGTGTCTGAGTGTGAATATAT
>JAQLOM010000037.1:19996628-20022727 GCA_030068315.1 Chrysichthys thysi | reverse complement strand
TTGTAATCTGCAAAAGAGAAAATTAAACTTGCCTCCAAATTGATTACACTTTCATGGAAATCCAATTTAAGAAATATCAGTATCAGTACTCAATATCGGCAAGTACACAAATAAAAATACTTGTACTCATATCAGTTTGTAAAAAAAGTGGTATCGGTGCATGCCTAGTCTTTGGGCTGGGAGAGTAAACCAGAGCGACCAGAGAAAACACATGCGGGCACAGGAAGAACCTGTGAACTCCACAGAGAAAGTCCCCAGTCAGCCAGCAGGTTTGAACCAGAACCTTTTTGCTGTTAGGAGACAGTGCTAACCACTGCTCCACCATGCCACCCACACACACCCACAACATATCAGTAGGGACAGTGGTACATGTAGTTATGGAAGGAAAAAATGTGATCTGTGACTTTAACCATGTCATGGTTGTTAGTGCTTTTTGGGCTGGTTTGACCATTTTAGAAACTTCTTCTCTCCTAAGACTTTCATATACAATGGTCACTAAAATTTACACAGAATGGTGTGGGGAAAAACCACTTATAAATTGAGGGTCTGACAAACTTTGTTGATTAGAGAGCGCAAAGGAGAATGACCAGACTGGTCTGAGCTGAGCGGAAGTCAAATTATTCAAATCATCACTCAATGTGGAATCTGACGTGGTCAATTTTGGGATATCCCAATATGATCTTTTGTTTTTGTAGCCCATCCTCTTCAAGCTTTGATGTTTTTGTGCATGCTGAGATGCTTTTCTGCTCACCCAGATTGAGTGGTTATCTGTGTGACTGTAGTCTGTCTGACAGGTCCAAACAATCTGGCCATTCTTTGTTGCCTTCTCTTATTAACAAGGATTTCCCCAAAATTGCCATTCATTGGATGCGTTTTCTGTATTGCACCACTGTGAGTAATGTCTAGAGTCTGCTGTGTGTGAAATTCCTAGATCAGCATTTACTGAAATACTTAAAGCAGGTTATCGGATACCAACGTTACAGCCAGAATCGAGATCATGTTTTCCCCCCATTCTGTTGGTTGATGTGAACACTACCTAATGCTGCTGGCCCTCATCTCCACGATTTTATGCACTGCCTTGCTGTCACACGATTGGCTGATTAGATAACTGCATGAATGAAAAGTGTACAGGTGATCATAATAAAGCTTGCGAGTGTATAAGACTCAGTTGTCTGGCTTAACTTTAATAGGAAAAAACCCAAGTGAGCTGCTTACATTATAAAAAGAGGTTACTGCTAACCACTAAATTCCAGTAAACACAAACATTTCCCTGGCTTACCACAGAAGGAGGAATAGGGACATCCATGGGACAACATGATGGTTCTTTCCAAATGCACCACAGACAATAAGCTTGTTCTTTTGCCGGGTTCGCCTTCAGTGACCCAGCTATGACTATCAGTGCTGTTCCGCTGAAACGCAAAAATGACATTAAATACTAGAGAATCCCCTGCGTACATAGTGCTGGGTGGAGATTTTCATTTATTTGATAACTGGCAAAGGGATGTAGAAAGGAGAAGTCAGGGTGGAAGCCATCAGATTTTTCCCACCATGTTTGTGTTTATTAGATTATGATAGGTAATCCAGGTCAAAAAAAAAAAAAAAAAGCACACGACTGTACTCATTCTCACAGTCTTAAATAAGCTGCCACTACTTCCCCAAGTTAACAATCAAGAATACCAAACATACAGACCAATTCAGTCATTTCTGAAGCCTACAAAACATGTACATACTTACACTGTTAGCCAGGCCTTAATCAAGAATGAAGATCTTGAGGAAGACCTTTTCAGGAAATCAGATTAGTTCACCCTGTTGGCTGCAGCTGTTTCGAACACCAAAGGGCCACAGAGGTGTAATAATGGAGACAGCCATTTTACATATCTCTGATCACTCTCTCAAATAGCACCAAATGGCACCAAAAACACACAGAAATCACACACTTTGGGTATTAGTCATCTATTTATGGAGAACGTTTAAGGATGGCAAGCAGCAATTAATGACTCTTTCTGGTCTGGCTAGGCTGAGGATGAGTAGGCGTGTGCTCGGTTTGTGGATTAGGCAGAAGGTGGTAGATGGCTGTACAGAAACACGGTAGGCACTTTTTTTTTGAAGTCCTGCCAGTGGAGGAAGGGAACCTGAAGCACCTTTGAACCTACTCACTTCTTTGTATGAAGACAAATCGTAGAATGATGCTTGTGGTTTGAAATGTGCTCATTTCAAACTCCTGGTCATCTCCTTCATCCACATATCAAGCATCGAGTCGATACTGAATGCTTAAACCAGCTACTCAACCTCCTCCTTTTTTCATGCTTGGATGAGTCCTCTCCTATTAAGCGGTGGAGTAATGTCTGGTCATTTGTCAGTACTGACTTGTTTCTTTTATCATTTTAATAGTTATGTGATGGCTCTGGGTAGCGTCTACAAACTATACGTTCAAAAATCCACGTTTAAAGGTTTGAGTTAATCATGGCGTTCTGTTTGTTTGTAGGAGGCTCTGAGTGTAGCTCACTGCACTCCCTTCCTTAGCCTGCAAACCATGACACTGATCACCCACACGTGTGTGCACACCCACACACACACTCCCACACACCAGAAACTTGCAATTCAGAACAGCATCCAGCCAAACCGTCTTCTCTGTCCAGAGAAAACAAAACAGACATCCACAAGTGCCGCAGCATGGGGAGGAGACGGAGAAATAAACCAAGGGCAGCAAGGGGGAGGAAAAAAAAGTCAATCACACAACAATCTGGAAAAACCAGACATGACGGGGCTTACCGGCTGCTCTCATTCATCTCTGCGCATCCAGTGGTGTCGCTCAGGGCATCGGCAGTGCAAAGAATGGAGGATGAGCTTGGCCATGGGCACTGGAGCCTCTGTCCTTGGCGTGCACAACCACAGCTTCAGCTATTCTCACATACGACGAATGATTCAGTCTCCTTGACAAACACGGCAAGCAGTTGAGGATGAGTCATCGGCAGGCAGCCATTCTGCCTTCAGCCGCAGGCCTACAGCCCAGTGCTGCATTTGCTCCCTGTCCCTATATTCTCTCTCTCTCTCTCTCGCTCTCTCTCTCTCTTTATTCCTCTCTTGCAATTTCAAGATAAGAGTGAAAGAGTAGAGCTCTACACTGCATAGGTCCAACACACCTACACCTTAAGCTAAGGCTATATCCATTGACACCCACACATGCTGTGGGAGGCGCATGTGCATCTGTCTACGTGAGAGACACAGAGATCAGCCTAACATGAAACAGTGCCGTGACTATGTACCTCCTCATCAATCCACCTCCATGCACAAAACTACATTTCTAAAGTCTATACAAACACCCATGTTTTTAACATTCCATATAGCCTTTTAGGAGAGATCTGGATGTACCCATAGAAAAATGCTTGGGTTTCGTACTTAAAAACAACATTACGACATGTAACTTCAGCCTATTTCACATATATTCATTACTGAAATATAATCATTATGCTATCTGTCTTGGACTGTAAAGCACCCACACTAGAATTCCTGCACAGCAAAGGAAGCCTTTGCTACAGTAGACAGACGCAACTCAAAAGCATATCTAATACCTGCCAGGCTTTCATGTACCATTATCTGTGTGCTCACATGAATCGTCAAGAAAGAAGTACAAAGAAATGGCCAAATCCAAAGGAGGAGCTTTTGAGAGCACCTGGAAGGAGTAGATTTTCATGATAACTGAGGTCAAGCCACCTACAATAGGAGGCTCATATTTTATTGTTGCTGACTACCTGTGGCAGGCCTCAGGTTCCATCAAGCACTCCAAATAGTTCAGAGGTTTGAAACCCTGGGCAAGCCTTTAAAGCTTCCATGCTGAACCATAGGACATAATTATTCTCACAGTGTGGATTCCAAGCAAGCAGATCATTTTAACAAAGATAGAACTGCTAACCACCCAATGAAACCCTGAGAATATCCAAAATACATCTTAAACAGCATGATAACAGTCAGATGGAAATTAATGGACTAATGATAAGGCTGCCCAAGTAGCACAGATCAATGTCCAAGAGAAATTTCCCCACTGTAGAGGAAAGTTTAAAAATATATGCTGTTAGATTTTATTCACCCCAAGATATCGTGAAGCAGAAAGCCATAGTTATTCGCAAACAAAGTGAACACGTGCGCGGTCACATGAAGGTGTCGGAATGGTGTGTAAATTGAGTATGATTTGCGTACGCTCCGTCAGATACACACTTTAATTCAAACAAATGCATCTTTTAGAGCGGCATACAACCCCACATACAAGCATTTGAGCTTTGGCTTCTACCAGTGTGTGCTAATGGTAAGGTCTTCTTAGCCTTGCTTTATAGAAAATAAGATTTTATTCATCAAACCATTTTAGGAAGTATTTAAATATATTGTTAATGCTAATGCACTGTAGCCAACGAGCCTAAAGGGAACATTCCTGTTTTACTTTGAATTAAAGATGGCATCACTTTTGGGAGCGTATCAGTATATCAAATATTGGAGGAAAACAAAACAAAAGATCCAACCTGATCGGATTGTCTGACAAATCCAACTTGAGAGATCATAGACCTGCTAGTGGCACAGTGTAACAAAGCTCTTTTGTAAAGCATTTCTCAAGATAACAGAAGACAAGACTTCAGACTAACACCTTCCTGTTGTGCCAGGGAAGATGAAAATAGTGTACAAATCACTTTGTGGGTGATTACACCAAATCTCTGCAAAATATTTCTGTAATTTAAATAAAAATTAGATTGTAGCTGGTGGATCACTGTGTCAATTAAGGGGTCACAATTTCCTTCCATTCCCATGCAAACAGTAAACAGAGCAGGAGAACGGTCTGAACTAAAAGTACAGTTGTTCTCCCCCACCCCTCACCATGTCCCTGATGGCCTTTGTTCACATTGTGTTATTTGGTTGCAAACCCTGTTCTGTTTCGGTCATCAACATATAAGGAAAGTACAGTTTTTATTTACCAATGTCATTAGGCACAAATGCAAAAAAGAGGCAAAACGACTCAAAAGAAAGACAAAATGGAAAGGTCCCTTAGCGTTCACATCAAAGTCACCGATTCTGGGAGAAGACGGTTGATATATTTGTGTCATGGTCCCCCAACAACAACATGTGCATTAGTGACCGCGTGTAATGAAAAAATACTTAGACGAGAAAGGACATTTTTGTTGGCATCACAATTGTACACAAGCGCAGCATTTACAGCAGGCTCCAAGTGTCAACACAGCACAAGACCACCAACATTAAGCACTGGTCAGAACTGCTTTTGAGAGACATCCAACACAAACTATATGATTTATATTTTTAAACATAGATAGCTGGTTACAAGGTAACTCAAGTAACTAAACCCTTGTTAGTGTGCTTGCTATGCAAAACACACTATTGCTCTTCTTAAGTTATTATTATTATTATTATTATTATTATTATTATTCCACTTCCTCAAATGGCCGCCTACTCCTCCTAGGGCTTTTGAGCTAGAGACACCGTTCCAACTTGCATACGTCCGTGCCGACCCGGTGATGACGGCTTGTTCAAATAGTTTCGAAATTCCTTGCTGTTCGTCCGGTATTCCCGTTTTTCCGTGAACTTCCTGGAAAAATCCGGCCAGTTCTATGACCTTGGGGAGCCTTTTCCCTGTCTCGCCACCGAGGCTAAGCTTGACGAGTCCTAATTCGCCGGAAATTGCTGCCTGCCGGTCTCGCTGGCCAATCAGCTGTCGGACTGGGGCGGTGCTTAAGGCTTCTCCAGACGGCGACCAGACCACCATCTTTTATTTCCTCGCAGTCTGTATGTTTGAAAAATATAAACTTTGAAGCTATTTTTATACAACTATGGTGTTGGGTGTGTGTCTTTACATTATTGTTGTGGTTATGTTTTGTGTATTGGGCAAGTTCATATGCGGGAGAGAGAATGTGTGCGTTTATATACACACACACGGCTGGAAAATCAAATCGCGAGTTCGTGTTCTATGTTTGAACAAATATACAATTTGAAACTATTTTTATAAAAATGTGGTGTTGCGTGTGTGTCTTTATCGGAGCCGAAATGTACTCCCGATAATGTACTCCCGGTAAGTCCCGACTCCCGGAAGAGAAAATCTGCGCGTTTATATGCACACGCGCGCACACACACGGCTGGAGCTGTGGAGGGACATCTAGTGAAGCTAACTGGCTTGTCTTTCTGTAGTTTTCATTCGTGTCGGCCGGTTTAGTCACACAGCTGTTGAGCTTTGAGTCATTTCATTAAGAGCTAAATGCCGGCTTCGGAACGAGGCTAAGAGACGGAGCCGTGTGCGGCTTCCATGTCATCATGGTTCAGGTAAGCGAGCTGTGGGCTTAACAGATCTCCGAGTTGTGAATGTTGGTCCTCGCATTCATAAAGTCTCTTTACTCGGGATGTACGTTCAGCTCAGAGCCAGGATACGCTCCGCGTTGTTTTTTTTTAAAACAGCAACACGCTAGTGTAATTCCCCACCCAGAACCAATTAAAACCACCAAAACCGCCCGTGCACCTCAAGATTCACCTTGAACTTGTCAACTTGGGGTAGTCAACCAAGATACCAGTTCCTTCCCCATCTTTCTAAAGCCGTGAAGGCATCAGATGCCTGTTCAAATAAAAGTATGAAAGAGCCCCAGCAGGCCACAGATAGACCGGAACAGCAAATGTTAAAGAGGGAGGAAACAGTTTCTGTTATATAATTGGTGGCCACAGAGCACAGGCCTGGTGGTCCAACAGGGGGACTGCTGCAGGCTTACATTTTCTTTAGACCCCGCAAACTGGTACAATCAACAAAAGGTCACAAAACTACAACAAGACTATAACACACATTTGTTTTTCCAAGTCATTTGTACTGTTAGCTTGCTGAAATGAAGCAGTCATAAAGGTAAACTGCAGGTCCCATACGTTATAAAGGAGTAGCAACTTTTTCAAGTATAAAACTTCAAGCATTTCTTAAGAGCATGTACCATAGCACTTAAGCAGGTTTATTTGTTTTTTCACTTCTCTTAAATGTCTCATTCATTTTTATCTTCGCATCATTCATGTCCAGGATAACTCCAGCTTGAAAGACACTTAAGAATAATAGGTCATAGCCTAAGTCACATATCACAGTAACATGACTGCAGCCCTAAAGCTTGTTCAAGTACACTTCCACAACAAAGTTGGCCATCCTTTTACTGAACACAGCACTGTGCTGGGTGCACATAATAAAGTTTGTACATTCAAACAGCTGTAAACAAACATGGTGGACATACTTTCTGATACAGCTAAATTAACCCTGAATTATCTTGCACACAAAAGCTACCTGACATTCTTTGACATTTTCTGAGTAGCTGTAAACAAAATCCATGTTCTCACAGTGCACGGTCTCTGAAATACCTTCAAGAATTTTCTGTTCTAGACACAGGCAGTTTCTGATTGGATTCAAAGTTCTGCATCATCACCACACATGAAAAGAGACTCTAAAACCACAGGCAAAGGGGGAGGAAAGCCTCAGGCATAGTGGCTTCCGTGCTTCTTGGCAGGTGGTTTGAACAGTTGCACCAAACCTGATAAGGGCAGACTGTTACTTCCTTAGATAAGGCTTCACTAACCCTGCCTGGCCCACTCACACCAACAATCCAGCAGCACGAAAGGGGGAAACACACACACACACACACACACACACGCACACACACACACACACACACACCCCTTCAGAAACCTAGCTGCTGTTATTTTCTGCATTTATAAGATGCAGTGTACCCCTTTTCCACAGCAGACACACCACTGGGCACATTCCACACACTCAAACATGAGAAGCAGACAGCAGTGTCGCTTTATCACTACAGTGAACCAACGCAATATTGCAGTTCACCTATCGCGGGTTCAGTGCATTGCAGATTTTCATTGATTCGCGGAACTTTTTGGCTTTCGCAGGACACTGGAATATAAAATATACAATAATTTTAAAAAATGTTAATTCAAACATTAAAAGAATTTTTAAATCGAAATAAAACAGTATGCACTGTATTTCATCAGCGGATGAATACGTAGTAGCGGTGTAGTTCCTCTTCAGCTAGTAAACAGGCTGTAAACAGGAAGTGACCTCACCGGCAGTAAGTACGCATGTAGTATTTTATATGTTGTTAAAATGATGTAGGTTTAAGAGTGTTTAAGAGCATGGGAAGTGTTAAGAGTGTGGGAAAGGTTAATAAGAGAGTGGGAAGGGTTTATTAAGCCTTAAAATATATAGAAATAATAAAATTAATGTAATGTCGCAACTTCGCAGGTTTCACCTTTTGCGGGGGAGGGGGGGGCAGAACGTTACCTCCGCGATAGGGGGTTCACTGTATTCCCAAAGTAACTGGGTACAGAATAGTTTCAGAATACACTGACACAGAGAATTCTCAAGCAACAGGCTAATTCTAGATGGGTTTTTTTTTTTATGAAACTGGGAAAAAAGGGCACAAGAGTATTTATTTCACTCTACACATGAGAAATGAAATGTCAAAAAGAAGTGTAAAAGTATAGGTTACAAGTTGAGTGCAAAACCACAATTTAACAAAAATCAGGCAAATTTTTCTAAATACATAATGAAACTATAAATACTAGAAATTGACACAGATCACTTAAACGCGCTGCATGTCCATGTTGATATTTGGAGGAATAACAATGTTGTCATATGGAAGCATTTAGAAAGATGAAGAATTTACACAGATGAGGCATATCAACCTTTGTAAACAAGTGTTCTTATTTCTGCACTATAAGGAAGCAAACGATTACATTTTTGTCTTCAATATATGCAGCATGAAATGCTGTTTTCACCATGCACAACTGACCTTCAAAATTAGCTGCTTTTCAGATTACACATTTAGGCCATACACTGCATTCTGGCCAACACAAAGTATGCAAGACTTTTTTTTATAAAAAAAAAAATAATAAAAATAATAAAAAAAAAAAAAAAAAAAAAAAAAAAACACCAATCTATTATCTAGGGAAGGCGTTAACGGCTCACACTGACGCTGGACTTATTTTTGAATGGACGATTATAGAAGTGGACCAAGCAGGAGGCCTGGGCAGTTGCTTCCAGAGGCCACATTACCATATGAGAGTGTTGAAATGAAAAGGGCCTCACTTGATATGGAAAGGCTTAAAAAGGGGGGTGGGGGTATTTTGTTAATTGTAAAGGAACAACAGGTTCAATAAAGCACAGATAATGGTTTCCTGTCCGGGACATGACTGAAGGACTATCAGTGCTCCCTCCCAGCAGAGACCGCAGAAAATGGGTGGAGGGGAAAATGACAAGGCTCATTCTGTGCAAGACTGAGGCCCCTGTTTGGACAGGCCTGTTTTACAGCAGCGGAGTCACCTACACAAATAAACCATCACATTTTACTACTCAACTTGACCAATAAAGTTTTAGGAAACAATCAAATTAAAAATTAACAGCCTGACTGGCTGGGCAAAGAACATTTGGTCTTTTCCGCTGTTCTACTCAACATGAATTAACACAGACCTACAGAACAATAAGAGATTATAAAGATTCACCAATGAGATGAGTGATCTTGCTTTAAAACCTTTTTTTTTTTTACCACTTTAAAGAACTGTTCTGCTCTTGCTACAGTTTACACTTCTTTGTATCGTTAGTGCTGCCTGCAGAAGTCAAGATTCATTCCTTAAGCAGTTTTACAGTGCTGACTCACATGGCCATTAAGCACAGATCAACCATTACTTGGTTTAGTAGACTAATGTAAACTAAATATACTCCAATATGTCAATAACTTGTATGAAAACATGAAAAAAACATGGCATACCTCAGCTGAGAAAGTAATATACACAGCTGTATATAAATGAGTTGTGACAGCTGAAACTACATGGATTTTTATACTCAAATATTCAGTATATTATTTTAGCAACAACCAAAAGGATGCTGCTGAGACCCAAGTGCATAAATCAATACGTGTGAAAGTGGGTGAAAATGAGTGCATCTTTCTGAAATGATTCATTCACACCATTCTGAACCAAAGAACGCTGGATGCTTCATTTTAATAAGAGATTGAGTGCGTACTCAATTTCCAGGAAAAACCTCTCAAATGAACCCTGGCAATACAGTCAGGACAAAAGCCAGTGCTCGGACTTCTCTCAGTCATGTGTTTGACATGTATAATATCATGCAACTGTTAGCACAAGTAAACTTTTCAAAACACTTTAGGGCAGCATGAAATCAAATCTAATTCTGCCAAGAAATAAAGGCTATTTGTAGGAAATTTACATTTAATACATTAGGTTCTTATGTAGAAGGTAAGCCGATTTGAGTAAACCTATTCTGGTTCAACTGGAAGTTCGATAGATAGATACGCACCAGCCCTGCATCCTCTTGCAAAAAAAATGAAGCGGTCATCAGTACACATCCAAGATCAACGAGAGAGGCATAATGCTCATCACTTCTCAAACCACCTTACACGGTGTTCTTTATGTGGTGGAGACATCGAACACTAGCGTGTGTTGAAAAGTCATTTCTGAAGTGCATGTTACTCTCTCAAAACGTTTAGGTTCAGATGCAGATCTCTGTTACACTGGTGCATACTGTATGACTCCTTCCCTCCAGAGCCATCCAGCTTTTCTATTATTAAAGGACATTCATGAAGACTATTTAGCACAGGCACAAGGTTTGTACAGCTGTTAAAAGTTAAAAATTTAAATGAAAGCAGAGCCTGGCCCTGTGAGTCACACTGAAAATGAGGATGTGAAATCGATTCTTGCTGCGCCAGATTGCCCCTAGCTGCATTGACCTTTAGCTGAATGTCATTTCTTCATCGTGGTCTTCCTCTGTGCCAATCCCAGCACATATCTGTGTTGTGGAAATGCTGCCAGGATGAACACAAATGACATGGCTAGCCTAGTGTGTGTATTTTTGTCCATGCTCAGCTGCATGACGTAATGTGGTAAGATATACAACCCAATTTCAATGTTACAAGAGCCTCAAAATAATATTTGACGCTTATTACCAAGTAAACAAACAAACAAACGGGTTAGCTCAGTGGTACCTGATATAGGGCGAGTACACCACGGCTACTGGCTAGCACAGCACTCCGAGCTAACCTTTATCTTATTGCCTCCTGCTTCCACACAGCCAGCACACAGGAAGCTGGTTTACCTTTTTCACTTAACTGTTTGTTTCGCAATGCTCTGTAAATAAAAAAAACATTTAAAAAACGAGATTTGATGTGATATTTATGCGCTCTGTGGTTTATACACTGGGGTTTTTTTTCGCTTCAGAAAATAAAAGCCGGTCCAAAATCTCTGTCCTAAAAAGACACTTATTAACTATCAGGCTAAACAGCACTCCGGTCACATTATCTAGTAGTGTTTAGTGTGTGTGTGTGTGTGTGTGTGTGTGTGTGTGTGTGTGTGTGTGTGTGTGTGTGTGTGTGTGTGTGTGTGTGTCCACTCTGACGCTGCACGCGCGATCGCCCTGCTGAATGGCGCGCGGACTGACAGTTCAGCTGTTTTATGAATGAGAGAGAGAGTAGTTACCTCCCTCTGCTCTCATTTAACATCGAGGCCTCGATTTTGCCTTTTGTCTTTTTTTTATGCTTTCTGCAACACAGCCATATGTTCTCGCGAGAGCTGGGAAGTATATGCATGAGGCATGTATAGCGTATAGCGCTCCAAGGCCTTATGAGCAGACTCCAAACAAAAGCGGGGCTTAGAAGTAAACGTCTATAAGCCCTAACTACAACCCTTACACCTATCATTAACATGCACTTGTAAATAAATAAATAAATAAATAAAAACAATAATGAAATTGCTCCTTAAAATCGACGTGCTGAGACAGGGTGCTTTGGGGATTAAAGCAAATCAAGAAGAAAAAAAAAAACCCTCCAACATTTTAATCTTAGTGAAATTTCCCTGAAGTTTGTTGTGCCACTAAATAGCTAAATACTGCACATACATAAAGTGTGAGTGTGCGCGCGCCCGTGCACGTAAACTGCATCGCAACTCAAATAGCAACAAGCCTTTTTTTGTGAATGAAGCACTGTATGCAAATGAGTGCGATTCAAAAGGGGGGAGGAGGAGGAGGAGGAGGAGAGGGCACAAATGGCGGATGCACTAATACCATTCAGCTCAACCAGCTTCAGTTTTTTTCAGTGTGGGGCAAATACACACGTGCAAAACGCCACAAACCTGCGGGGAAATGAAGCAAATCCATACTTTAGAAGAGCCCAGCGTGCACGTATAACTCGCGTGCTGTGCTTCGAGACGTGCACGAGACAGCGTGACGCTTTAAGATCAGTGAATGGCTTTAGTTCAGTGTGAGGGTTTCCGAACCGCCCTGCTCGCTGTCTGCCCTGCCCTCAAGGAGAGAGGGCCCAGTGCCCCGCTTCTCATCGCCCTCCTGTCTATACACAACATTTAACCCGTAAACAGTTGCCACTTGTCCCCCTCACACCTATGATCCCCTCACCTTCACCGAGCGGATGCGCCAAAGCCAGTGCGTGCAAAGAACGAAGACAAAACAATAACAACAACAGACTGTGAAATTAGCCCCAAAAGGAGAAAAGTAGATTATTAACCGTGTACTTACTCGTTTGGGTGTGTTTCTTCAATCATTTTCTCGTTTCACCTAGCACAAAATCCCACAACGGGTGCACACTTTCCGCTCGTCATTTTCCCGTGCCACCCTTTCCCCTAAAATAACTCCCTCACATATCGCGCTGCTAGTGTCACTCGTTTCGCCCGTTTTCGTATACGGTTTGTTTTTGTTCTCCTCGTCGTCCCTCCGTTCCTGGTGGCTTTTCGGTTCTGTTTTCTTCCCCCGGAGCTGACCAGTTGCTGATGAAAACGGTGAAGAAGGCCAAATCCTTAGACACGAAGGAGCAACTCTTGGTTACGTGTTTCGGAGCGTGTGCATGTGTTCCGGACTGGCTGTGGTGCTAAGTGCGCGGTGGATGTTGCTGAGGGTGGCCCCGTACGAGCCCCATCTCTCATTACTCCATGTTGGATTGTGCAGCCGAGAAGGCAAGCAGGCTCACAGCACACAGCGCGAGAAAGGCGGAAGTGTTGACGTCACATCGCACCCCATTCGACTGCGTCCACGAGCGCACGGTTTCGATGTCCTTATCGCGCTGAGCAATGTCCCCACTGCGACCCCGCCTGTGTACACCACGGCACCGTGTGGGACAGCAGCTTCACGCGGCTGTTTAATATAAACACACCGCTGCAGATTCCCCAACTTTACTTCAACCAGTGGAAATGCTGAACATCACAACAGTCACCGTGCTGAAAATGAGCGAAGTTCAGAACTAACTGCAATTTACTCGATTACTCAACAAACGAGTGTGAAGTGCGTGTTTTATGCCATTTCCTGCAGGACGCGTGTCATCAGGAGCAAAGGTGGACAGCACAGCCTGTCTGGCTCCGTCCCAAACCGCGCACTACCCCACTATATAGGAGCCTACGGCACTATACAGATGGTGTAGGAGTGTGACTACTACACGGAGCCTTGTTCTGTTGTTCGGGACGAAGCCTTTATCAGTTTCCTTTTGGAGAACGCTGAGGATTAAGATAAGCTTTGATCAGACTTTTATCACATCTGACAGAGATGTTAAATAGGTCCGGTCCAAATTCCTCTCTGATCACTTTAAATCAGGGGTGTTTTCCCAAATACGATCTTTTAAATCCTCACTAGGGTCAGGGTTAGGGTAATCATCTGATTAATAAATAAACACTGCGAGTTATGGCTGTCACACATGATGCCATAGTGACTGTACATGACACAGTATTGTTAGCACACTTGGTACAGTGGTTCACTGCTTCGGCAGTCACAATGAACGTTATCCACCAGTGTTATTTGGATGCCACCATCTGGTCATAACAGACATTGTTTTTTGTTTGTTTGTTTGTTTTTACAGTTTATAAAAATGAGCCATTTACATTGTGGCTAGGCTTTTATTTAACACACTGAACGCCCTGCTTGTTCCTTTTGAATGAATAATAAATTCGTGTGCAAGTACTAACAACTGCAAAACCCTGAGCACACAGAATATAAATGAAAATAAAAAGATCCAGATTATTTAGAAATTGTCATCTTTATTTAAATCAGCATTAGGCAGTTATGCTGTGATCAAAAGAGAGAGAGAGAGAAGGAGAGAGACAGTAATAGGAGATCCAGCCAAATCAACTGCCCTTGGCACAAGATAAACATTTATGGAAATGTACATACAGACAGCATGAGGTGCCTTGAATATACAGGAGACCCCGACACACGAACATGGGAAAAACAATATTATTTTCATGCCTGTTCATCACGTCTATTCATTTCACAAACATCAGCCATACTTGATTCCCTCCCTTCAGTTACCAAGCGACACCCTTTATCAGGTAAGTATTTTGTCTAAACTTGATAAGAATATACAGTTGCATTCTGTGCTCTGAAAAATGCACTGCAAAAGACAAATGCAAAAAAGGTGCAAAATAATCTATATTTAGATGGAAAGCACTGGCTAATGCCCAATTTAAAGGGACAGTTCAGTAAATGCTTACGATGAATGAAGAAAGGAAATGGAATTGAATACTATTTTAAGGTGAAAAATAGAAAAATACAAAATAAATTTTAGCCCAACACACCAAAACCCTGAGCACAAGAACTCATTAATAACAAGCACTTGACACATGGACAAGGACAGAGGATGACGAGGAGAGAAACTCAGAAATGCTTTAGCGGGTCCCCTAACACAAAAGGTCACAGAAGAGAAAACAAAGAACCGTCATTTAATGGAGTTGTTCAGTTTCACCTCACACTGTCTTTGCCCCAACAAAAGTTCCATAGAGGGTAAAAGATTTCAATCTTTCTTTTTTGGGCTGCCGTGACAGTGCTGCGTGAGCCGTTACAAGAAGCCTTTTCCACTTTTATCAGTTTGTATCTTAATGCATTAAAGTGGTAAGACACATTACTTTGGTGTTAGAAATCCATCCTTCATTGCAGAACTGCAGAAGACCGGCTTTGTTTTGTGTGAGACAAACACTGACACAAGTTGAAATGACTGCTTGTGACAACTTTACGATCTGGTGCATAAGAGTAATAACAGACAGCCCAAGAAAAACGGATGCTAAACTCCTCACCTCCCTCCCCAGTAGCCCTAAAAAAGGTCTGTCCTTCCCAAAAGTGATCATGTAACCCAATGACACAAGTAGCAGAATGGAGGAGGTATGAGCTCTAGCAACACACAGCTGGACAGATGCTCTGGATATCCTACATGTGGGAGAGTGGAGAGGATGTAGAGGGTTTAGCAGACACTAACAGTTTGTTTATCTCACTGTGACACCAAGCTTCTCAAGCACACGCACACCCTTCTCCTGATACTCCTCCCTCGTCAGCCAGAAGTTCTCCTTGTCCTTCATGATGTCAGCCAGCACAGCTCCACCAAGGAACACCATGTGTTTGCGCCGTGGAGGATCCTCAATCCGGATCTTGAATTTCTGTAACGGTGTTACATAGACATGTTGTAAGTAAAACGCAAGGAGAAATTGTCTGTTTAGCCATATGAGAACTGATAAATTGACTATTTTTAATTCAAGTAATTCCGATATATTGTTTGTATTTTAATTTAGGTAATATTAAAAAAATACTTTTAGAAATGACTGCGTTGCTTTAGGAAATTCTGCTATTAAGGTGCAGTTTTAATTTAATTGCTTGTATTGGACAGTTTAATAACTGAAACCATGTTAATGATATTATTTCTGGCCTGGATAATTAGCTTTACCCTACTCCAGGGCCTTATATTGCAACTGCAATTCATCCCACAGACAACAGAGGGCTCTAGAAATCACAGACTGCACCATCAAAGGGGCATTCATGGATTCTGGAGAAAGACTGTTGATATTTTGAACGGTCAAACAAATAAACATCTCCCTTCAATACTCCTTCAGAAGCTCTTCCCCTAAATTCATGGACATGTCGCCAAGGCAAGGATACTAACAAAGACACCCGCATCTCCCCCTTGTCATGTGATTGACCCCCTGTTCCTGACTGGCTGGAGTAGTGTCATGTGGCTCAGTCCGAAACACTTTCTTTATTTCCCTGTATACAGAGCTAGTGCTGCACACAAGCACACCTAGTTGACAGAAAGTAGATATTTGCAGAATTTGACAAAAGGTATATTGGATTGTAATTGATGACTGCACTTTTACTAGGTTTTTTAAGCCTCAAACAGCACAGCTTGATTACTGTATACACTTCAGGCCAGGGGTTTCAGAAAGAGAGACATTACACAGTACACAGGAACTTAGACCATGCATTAGAAGTTACACTTCTATCTATTTTATCTAGCCACAAGAAAAGCATACATCTACAATGGGTATGAGGGAAACCAATGACTTTTTTATGAATGAAAAGTATTTCAGAGGAAAGCTGCTTGCTTCTGTGCAGACAACTATCAGCCTACTGCTAGTGTTACTGATATGTTGAAAGACCTAGGGTGGTCTAGTCTTGAAGCAAGGAGAACACTTTTGAGATTAATTTTAATATATAAGATGTACCATGGTCTTGTGAACACTGATGCAAATAGATACCTTAGTCCTCATAATTCTAATAGAGTCAGTACTCGCTCAAAGCATAATGTTAAGTTTTTACAGGAAAAGGCTGCAAAGAATGTATATTTTTATTCTTATTTTCCTAGAACTATTAGACTTTGGAAAAGCCTCCTTAAGGACATTGTTGAAAGCCGTTCATTGGAGCTTTTTAAGACCAAGGCTTTAGAATTTATACCGACTCAATAAATGTAGATGTAGACATATTTCAAATAATGGCAAACTGAACTGTGACTGAATGGAGACCAGTTTACAAAAACTCTTAAACTGCACATGGTCCAACATACACTAGGAAAAAAAAAACCCAATCCTTAAAAAAAAAAAAAATCACTATGACAAAATGCACTATACCACTGCTTAGCTGAGTGATTTGTTTCTATAGTAACAGCACAGGTATTTTAAGGTACTCTATATGAGCTGAGCCTTGTAGCAAAAGTTAAATAGGAAATGTTATTGCTTAACAAAGAAACACGTAATCACTGAGGTCATAAAGTCTTTCAAAAGGAGACATTTATGTACTATTTATGGAAGAATCCTCGAGTGTCAGCACTTTGTAACTGTTACGGTGCTTTGTAAAGTTTTCCAGCACGGGAATGTCGTCAGGAAAGAGGAGCTTAATGACAGAATGGTTATGGCATTGATTAGGCATTTTCTTGGTTCTTTCAATATTACGGTCAAGGTCAGGATTAGTTTAGCTGAGCCTTCCATTTTCCAGGTTATTTTCAGCGCAACGGCTTTTAAATTTGTGCAGTCTGTACTTGACATATGTCATCAAGCTAACTCCCTAAAGCAGTGGTATTCAACTAAAATTTAAAGAGGTCCAGTTAGAGAAAATTTCTTGAAGCAAAGGTCCGGAAGATCATAATATCGAACTAATTAGTGTGATATATATTTAAATAGCCCAGTATAACCTTCTGTTTTGGCTGTAGGTCCGGGTCCGTATGGGGCGGCTTCGCGGTCCGCAACCGGGCCGCCTGTTAGTGACCTCTGCCCTAAAGCCTGCTTACTAAAATGGAATCCTATCCTGGACGTTTTCTTTCCTTAGAAACACCTGATCCAGCCCATGAAAATCTTGAGAATTAGATGCTTAGTTGGATCAGGCATATTTGCAGTTGAGAAAAATTGTAAAGACTGTAAACTGAAGAGTTTTCTTCAGTTTTCTACATTATGACAATTTAAAAACAGTTGTCATAACTGTTCATCATCAGGAAAGAGGCTTGAAAAAAAATTAATGAGCTTGGACACAAAAGGCAGAAATGCTGGCCAACCATATTTGCACCTATGTGGCCTTGCCTGTCAATCTCGTTGTCCAGGCAACTGTACAATGACAATAAATGGTCTTGAATCTTGAATATTTAGTTCATTCAAGCAAGCAGCTCAGTGTTTCCTTAAAATGTTTTTCCAACCTAATTTTAATTCAGACAGCAAAAATACAAGTCAGAGCCCAGGCTGCATGTATATGCGTGTGTATGTGTGTATGTGTGTGTGTGTCCTAGGTCTTAGTGCTGTACTGGTCAGCTCACACACAGACTGCCAGGAGCACTCAGAGTTCACCCAGTTCCACCTGCTGGTCAAAAGCAGTACTTCAGCAGATCCACTGCCCAAAAATTGCACGGTAGGTGTGATGCCACTGGACATCAAGCACCATGTACTTTCAAAAATGCACATCAGGTTAATAGCATAGTATACAGTGGATATAAAAAGTATACACCCCTCCTGTTAAAATGGCAGGTTTTTGTGAAGTTAAAAAACAAACAAACCTTAGATAAATCATGTCAGAACCTTTTCCACTCTCACTGTGACATTACAATGTATACAAATTAAGTGAAAAACACTCAAACATTTTAGGGGGAAAGCGGAAAATTTTAAAAGTTATAATAACCTGGTTGCATAAGTTTTCACACCCTTAAACTAATCGCACCATTTGATTTTATTAGGCTTTTTAGGTAAGAGTCTTTCAGCATGGCAAATCCTGACTTAGCAATATACTCCCAGTATTTCTTCCAAAAACATCCTAGAGCAGTCAAATTGTGAGGTCATTTTCTGTACACAGCCTGCCTCAGGTCACTCCACAGACTTTAGTTGTATTCAGATCTGGGCTCTGTCTCAGCCATTCAGAAACATTGACCTTCTTTTGGTTAAGTCATTCCTTTTTTGATTTGGATGAATTGATTTTTTTTGATCGGGGCTGTGACAGCTGAAACAGCTCTTCCGACCCAGCCACAGGTACCAACCAAGTGTAGACAGGATCCAGTACACGCCGGGAAGGAATAAGGTGATAAGCCCCTCCAAAGTGCACTCTGAGACACCACAGAAAAGGCCTTCAGCCTCACCAGCCTACCACTCCGTTTACCCCGGCGATGGTGGCGCTTCTTCCTGGTAAGGTGGAACCGGCGCACGGCAAAGCTCACCGGGGATCTCCAACAGAAACGGGGGCAAAGTTTTCTGTGCACCATGGTGCAATCTTGCCTCGGCAATGATTCGCAGGTCTAAAAGAACTTGACGATCATAGACCAGCAGAGCGTCAACATTCCGAGTAAAAGATGTTAAAATCAACATAAACACAATCACAAACAGAAACAGAACTGGCAGGGACAAACGGTGTGCCACACACACAGGCGCCATTTCCCCCTCCAAATCATATGCATTCCCCTTCCCGGTCGCTCAGATCAGCCGGTCAGCTGATCTTGGATGTACCAAGGACACAGCGGAAGCTCAGGGGGGACAGGGCTTTTTCTGTTGTGGCTCCTAAATTGTGGAATTCGCTGCCACTACACATCAGACAGGCCTCTTCATTGCCCATTTTTAAAGCTGCTCTTAAGACTCATCTTTTCGGCCTGGCTTTCGATCCAGTGTGAGTCGTTTTATTTCAAGTTCATTGTTCTTATTGGTGTTTAATTGTGGTTTGTATTTTATTGTGTTTTGAATTGTTTTATTTCTGTCTCTATATTTGATTGTGTTTTGAATTGTTTTATTTCTGTCGCTGTATTTTATTATGTTTTGAATTGTTTTTTATTTATTTATTTATTTATTTAATTTATGCAAATTCCATCTATGCATTTTATTTATTTATTTTATTTTTAGTTTTATTTCATCTTAACGTTTTATTCCTATGTTCAGCACTTTGGCCAGTGGTTGCTGTACAAAAAGTGCTTGATAAATAAAGTTGGCTTGGCTTGGCTGGCTATGGCTTTAGCAGTCAGATGAAACCAAGATCCTACAAAAAGGCTGATCTTTATTTGAGCTTGATCAGAATCATTTTATTGATGACAGCTGTATGGTAGTAACCTTTGAACATAAGATTGAATGTGATTGGTTCATTTTCAACACAGCTACATCCCCAATTATAAAAGGGTGTACACACGTATGCAACCAGGTTATTGTAATTATTATTTAGAGTGTTTTTATTTAACTTGTATATATTGTAATTACACAGTGAAGGTGGAAAAAGTTCTGACATCTTCAAGTTTCATTTTTGTACTTCACAAAAACCTGCCATTTTAACAGGGGGTGTAGACTTTTTATATCCACTGTAAGCATGTCCCTGATAGGTTGTAGTTTTGTATTCAGTTACTGTGAGATTGTGGATGAAGCATACTTACAGACAGCTTGTCTACATCTCCTTTAAGCACCCGCTCTAGATAAAGCTGCTTGAGTTCCCTCTCCAGTCGAGAGGGCAGACCTGGATACATGGTAGAACCCCCTGAGAGAACAATGTGTTTGTAGAACTCAGCCCTAAAGGAGAGAAGGAAAGGCAGATTCATGTATTTATATCAAAGAAAAAAATAGAGACATTTAAAGGGAGCACTAAAGGAGCAGTTTGTAGAGTTTAATAGCACATCGCTGCTGAATTCTCAAATCTGGTTGGTCAGCAGGTGTTGAGGAATTGTCATAACAGTTGCTCTGAAAGTAGTGTGTCATGCCAGGCTGTGTATGTGTTTTAAAACTGAAGTATTCTTCCAAGAACATACAACATGGACACAGACATGTGTACGGCTGTCTCCAAAGTATTCTCAGTTTTCTACTGATGCAGACACATCACAGCGCACGAGCTGAACGCCTGCACATTACAACTTACAATCAATGCGCAAGTCCACACAGATACAGAATTCGGGTGCTTCATCTGCAGAAGTATACTTTAGCCTTTAGGGTTTGCATAGAATAGTTGACTAACATATACAGTAGTGGAAAGGTGAAACTAACTTACTGTATATAAATTACTGTAAATATCTATGAAACATTAAACCAAGATTAACAACATCAGAAAGAGCAGAGTCTGGCAGTCCGGTGATTTCCTTGCTCTAACATCTCATTCAACTAATCACTTTATTACCAAGTTTTAATACAAGTGTTATAACATTAAACAGTGCTGGACTCAAACCGACTGGCCAGAACTTGGGCACCTCTGAAATACACAGACTTTACCTGGTGTCGATGTCTGCTGCCTGAATGGTGTTGAAGAGCAGCTCAGCCACTCCTACCCCCTCCACATTAATCAGATGAGGCTGGAAAAGAGCTTCAGGTGCCTCAAACCTCTCCCCTCCAACCTTTATCACTCTGCCATCAGGGAGCTACAGGAAAAATAAACAATCTGAAATTAAATAATATTCATGATAGGACAAGTCATCTAGACAATTTGAAAATTTCCATCTTAAGCTGCAGTGTCACATAAACTTCAGTTTGGTTCTGCACTTTTTTAATTCATCAAGGCTTCAGCAACGTTAAAGTACTTAAAATGGTCATCTGTATGTTACTATATGGGTAGAATGTCACTTAAAATTGATTTTACAATCAAACACTCCCTCCTGACTGGTTAGCTGGAGCTGAGCCACAGGTCTGAGTGGAAGCTCAGAATCCAGCAGTGATGAGAAGATGGCGGAGGCTTGCGTAGGCACATAAAGAGTCCATTGAGGGGTGTCCAGATGTGGAAACACCCAGCGGCCCAGCTGGGGAACGACTGTAGCCATGCAGGAAATGATGTTACATGCTAGTTAGGCAGCTCTAATGCTACACTGACCTCTTTGTTTCACCACTCACCATTTTCTTTGCTTCACTCCCACATCAGTTCTCTCTTAAGGAAAATGTGGGGGGAAAAACACAACTTCAGTAGAAAATACTATTCCCACACTTAAACAAGCATGACAACAAACCTTTGGTCAGCCATCTCCTCCTTTTGTTCACAGAAACTCATCTCTAACTTGATGCTGTGCATCTTGTAACTAGCCAAGTCAAGTCTGTGTTGCACGCTACACAACATTCAAAATCTCAGAATCACTAACCTATTCACACTATACAACTTTAATTGCTTGCGAGTAGTTGTATGGTGCACGTGGGTGTATGCACAGATTAGGTGTACACACTATACATGAACTTTTACTTGGACAGAGCCCAGTCAAAGCACCCCTGATCCCCAAATCCTGCAACATCATGAAAATAATTGCAAGGGCTGTCTATCATACGACTTTCTGACTTTCTCTTGGATGGATGTGTACACAGACCAAAGGGGAAATTCATAGGTTGTCTTGAGAGAATGGACCCTGAAGCTCCTGAAAATTAACTTGGAAATAATATCTCTTTATGACAAACAGGAAGGAAGCTATTGAAGAACAGACAGAGATCAACATAGATATGTAGAGATATCAAGCTAACGAATCTTGTACAACCAGCCAAAAACCATAATGTGGGAGCATAAAAAGTATGGTAGTTTTTTTTTAATCCATTTTTTAATTAGTTTTAGTTCATACACAGCTTCAGCCATACAATTCCCTGTGTCTGAACTGTTACTATAGAAACAATAACATATTAGAACAGGCTCTCATTCATGTTACAGCCAGAATTACTGTCCAAGCTGCGTTATACAACCCGAATTCCAGAAAGGTTGGGACATTCTTTAAAGTTGAATAAATTGAAAGACTTTCAATTCACATGAGCCAATATTTTATGATCAACAGAACATAGATAACATAACAAATGTTTAAATTGGGAAATTGTACACCTTTATCCACTAAATGAGCACATTTCAAACTTGATGCCTGCTACAGGTCCCAGAAAAGTTGGCACGGGGGCAACAAATGGCTGAAAAACCAAGAACGTTTAAAAAGATTCAGTTGGGAGAACATTTAGCAACTAATGACGTTACTTGATATCAGGTCTGTAACATGATTAGCTATAAAAGGGATGTCTTAAAGAGGCAGAGTCTCTCAGAAGTAAAGATGGGCAGAGGCTCTCCAGTCGATTGTGGAATACTTTATAAACAATGTTCCTCGTCAGACGAGTCCAAATTTGACATTCTTGTTGGTAATCATGGACGCGGTGTCCTCTGGGCTAAAGAGGAGGGAGACCTTCCAGTGTGTTATGAGCGTGCAGTTCAGAAGCCAGCATCTCTGATGGTATGGAGGTGCATAAGTGCATACGGTATGGGCAGCTTGCGTGTTTTGGAAGGAACTATGAATGCTGAAAGGTTTATAGAGCAACACATGTGCCCCTCCAGATGACGTCTATTTCAGGGAAGGCCTTGTGTATTTCAGCAGGCAGTGATATTGGCGACTTATCACACGTGAAACACACCACAACACAGCATAGTGTGACACAGTGAAATTACTTCTTTTCATTTAACCCATTCACCTATCAAAGCAGGGGGCAGCCGAACAGCGCAGCGCCCGGGGAGCAGTGCTTGGGGATAGCCCCTTGCTCGGGATACCTCAGTGTACCTGGTTGGTCCTGGGCCTTGAACCCCCAACCTTCCGATTGAAGGGCCAATGCCCTGACTGCTAGGCTACCACTGCCTATCGTTCCAATTTTAGTACATGTGCTGCTGCAGCCATTACAACAGTCCGGGTGCTGAATTGGCTTGCCTGCAGTCCAGATCTTTCACCTATAGAGAACATTTGTCAGATCATTAAATGAAAAATACGTCAAAGAGGACCACACACTCTTCAGCAGCTGGAAACCTACATCAAGCAAGAATGGAACCAAATTCCAACACCAAACCTCCAACACCAGAAACTCATAACCTTAATGCCCAGATATCTTCAAACTGTTCTAAAAAGAAGAGGAGATGCTACACTAGGGGTGGGCAAGCTGAGCCATGGAGGGCCAGTGTGCGTGCAGGTTTCTGGGATGACCTTTCTATTAGCAATTCAAAAAGACTCCTACCACAGCTGTAAACTGCTTTATTATTGCCTAATTGAGAGGTCATCCCAAAAACCTGCACCCACACTGGCCCTCCATGGCTCGGCTTGCCCACCCCTGTGCTACACCATAGTAAACATTCCCCTGCCCCAACTTTTTTGGGACCTGTAGCAAGCATCAAATTTGAAATGAACTAATTTTGTGCATAAAATTGTAAGATTTCTCAGTTTAAACATTTATGTTATCTTATCTATGTTCTGTGGTGAATAAAATATTGGCTCATGTGATTTGAAATCTTCCCAACTTCTCTTCTGATAATCTAATACAAGATCTGTTCTGGGGTATAATGCATCTTACCCAGCCAATTTAGGCACCACAGATGAGTTAGACATTCCAGCATTAAAAAAATAATAATAAATAAAAAATAAGTATTCACATTGCACCTTAATGTATTAAAACCTGTACATAAAATTTATAGCAATATTGGTTTGTGTGTGTGTGTGTGTGTGTGTGTGTGGGGGGGGGTGTTGGCCTAACCGTGTAGGATTCCACCAGTACAGTCGTCTCCAAAGCAAGCTTCTGCTCCTGCTCGATATTGTATCCTACATAACAGAGTTTCTCCTTCATCATGCGCACAGTCTCAAAATCTGCTGAGTGGTTGAAAGCGTACCCTCGCAGCAGCAGCAGCTGGTGACAAATAACATAAGCACAATGCCCTATTAACTGCCAGCTTTCAAACAGCAAACATTCCTACATCTAGACACTAACACTAGGTTAATAACAAAATTAAAGGGTTTCTGTATCACTAGACTATCCAAAATTAGATTATACATTCTAACTGGTGCCAAGTCCAACAAGCAATAGTGAGATATCGAGATACCTTTATAAGATATCGAGTGATGTCTCTTCCCGCTATGTCCAGTCTGCGAGTTAAATGAGGAAGAGAGAACCCTTCGTATACAGGGCAAATGTGGGTGACACCATCACCTGAATCCACTACGACTCCCGTTAACAGACCTGAGTGTCAGAGTAATACAGCACTGTGTGTTCAGGGACAAATTACAGGAAAATTCAAGTGGACAAATACTGAAGACCACATTCTTAGTTACACTGGATATAAAAAGTCTACATACTCATTTTAAAAAAATGCTACTGTTTGTGATGTAAAAATGAAACCAAGATAAATCAGGTTAAATCTTTTCCCACATTTAATTTAATTAGTGAAACTAAAAAATTAAAGTGAAAAACAAATACAATTATTTTGGGGGAAAGTTCAGCACTCAGTCTATAGTAGTCTATTTCTATAGTAGAAATGGATCTGCACATCATAGACACACTGTCTCTACTTACAGTACACTTTACCATTTTGCAGAAATATATTACATTTATTTGAGATTATGTGCCAAAAAAACAAGATCTTGACCACAGAGTATTTTTAAACTAGCCCAATCAGGCTCCCATCTCCTCCACTGAAAATGGTCAAAGAGCAAGCAATGGCACACAAAATAATTGTGCATATGGATGTCTATTAGCACTTGCAGTTTTTGACCACTAGGTGTAACAATAACTCTGAAAGCTAAGAGCAGAGCATGTTAATGAAAGTTTTCTTTTTTAACTTACGGTACATTTTATTGGTATTTCAGATTCAAGATGGGAAAAGAGCTGACATTATTCCCCTTTTACATCATAAAACCTGCAATCATCCAAAGATTGTTTTATATCCACTGTATGTATATTTGTTCAGATTTAAATATGTTTCTGTAGTATGAAAACTGGGCAGCACAGAAAGTTTATATGCATGCATTGTTGACAGCAAAGGTGGATCTAAAATCTGCTGGTTAAACAATTGTGATGCGGTAACCTACCTTGAGCATACAATGTGAGCACAGCCTGAATCGCAATATAAACCCCTGAGAACTGATATGTCTCAAACATAACCTACAGAAAATATAAAACAGACAGATTAATAAGTGTTACCTTTTTACTGACCACATATGCAGTGGCAGTGCATTGATTTAGAGCAAAGCCTGTAGAGCAAAGAACTCTAGCTAGTGAGATACACTATTCTTTAAATAAAAGAAGAAAAAAAAGTCAGCTGTATAAAAACAGAGTGTGCAGACTGTTGTGTGAATTGTTATTTATATACAGTGGATCCTCGGCTCACAAACTTAATTCCGTCTGAGACTCTGTTCGCGACCCAAATCAGTTTTTCCCATTGAAATTAATGTAAAGACAATTAATGTGTTTCAGCCCTCAAAAACATGTTTCTAAAGTGTATTATGGATTTGTGTGTGGCAATAAAACAGAATAAAAAGTAAAATAACCTTAATTATAGAAAAATAAAACTAAATGAAATAAACAGATGATTTTAATGCACATTACCTTTGCGGTGGATACAT
>JAQLOM010000037.1:19950041-19960094 GCA_030068315.1 Chrysichthys thysi | reverse complement strand
TTTTCGTTCCACTTCTCACGTGTACACCACTTTGTATTGGTCTTTCACATGGAATTCCAATAAAATAGATTCATGTTCGTGGCTGTAATGAGACAAAATGTGGAAAAGTTCAAGGGGGCCGAATACTTTTGCAAGCCACTGTATTTAGGTAAGTGGTACATGTATAAGTAACATCCACATGAGTATCAGGATCCAAGGATTCCCAGCACAACATTGCCCAGAGCATCATATTGCCTCCCCTGTATTCTTCCCGGTGCCATCTTTTCTCCAGGTATATAATGCACATGCACCCGGCCATTGCAATGAAATAAAATTAAAATGTGATTTAGTCTATATAATACTGTACAGACTACTTGTTCATCAGCTATAGTTTAATTTATGGAAGAATTCCACTATTAACAAAGCAATTGCTCATTTGTTAATAATTAATTTGTTAATGTTTCTTAATTCTGTATTAAAATGCTATTAGGGTAAGTGTCTGCACAGAGTTTTTTCTGAGTGCTAACATTTTTTTTTGTTGTTTATTTGTTTTTTTGTTTTGTTTTGTTTTTTATTGTTCCCAGTGAGTATGGAGTTCATGCCACATCATGCAGAAAAAGCACAGCCGTTTTTGCACAGCATGCTCTGAGTTGAAAGGCACCGGTGTCATAACTGTCACTTCTTGGTAGGCAACCAATTATATGGTGGTTAGTGGTGATATGTTTTTAAGATATAGTTGTCATAGAAACAACAGTATCACATAACAGAGAAAAACGCTATGTGAACTCATGCCCGAATCACTCCCCAGCACCCTGTCAGTGCTTTTCTGGCAAAGAACAATGCTATGTGGACACACAACTTTATTCCTTCTAACAGGAAGATTCAGTGACCTTGAAGGATTGCCCTGATCTAAGTGTGTGCTGCCCAAAGCTTAGTGCTGGTTGAAGGTGTTGCAATGTTCTACAAAGGTCACTGTCACCTGCAGATTTTCCACAATGATTAGTAGCACAAGCCTATAACCATTGCTTCTGTTTTTTGGGGCTTATGGTGGCTTTCCTGATGAAACAAAATGGGTGGAGCCTAGTAATGCAGACATGCCCATGATCAGGTTATGGCTGTTATTTAAATGTTCCTGGCTTTACCATCACAAACTCACCACACTCTTGTGAGTGAAGACAACATATGGACCGTGCACTGGCTTCCTGTTTTAATGCAGTGTTGTTCAGTCTGAGTGGACTCCTGGGAAGATGAGCACTACCTTTGACCTCTGGGAGAACTCATTTTTTCTGGCCCACAGTGAGAAGATGATGGGATCTGCAGGAAGGGATGTAGCCAGCCAGCTGTCTTTGGAAACGTTGCAATGTTGTAGGATCCCAGTGAAGTGAAAGCTTTAATGGAGAGCAACAGTGCCTGACAGCCTCATCCATTAGTCACTAAGGTCACTCTTTCTGAAGATTGTAAGATTAAGCATCTCTTTAGGAAGCTCATTATTTGGATCATTTTATTTTGCTTCTAGGTCACAGGTGACAAGCTCCTCGGAGGCTGGTTAATTGTTGTTTTTCTGTTTTCTAAATCTTTTTCTGTTTGTTTTCTGATATGGAGTTTTGTTCGTGGCTGGGTGTGTAGTACTTGTACATTTTCACAAAGAAGCATTTGCTTCTTCCAAGCTTGCCCCCTACTACCTCCATTCCTAATGCAGGACAGCTGTGGAACCTCATTCCTGGACCTTTATGTGGCACCGTGAACGTAATTCAAGCAGCCATTATTTACACACACAGACCCATCCTTCTTGCCAAAAGGAAGAGTGCCTGACGAAAATTGTCAGCAGCGATAAAATATTCCAAAATCCACCTGTTGATGTTCCAGTCAGTGTCTAAGCGTGATGTAATGTGGCAAACTATCATCATATTCAACCTGAGGCCAGGTGCAACCTGACATCATAAATGAAATGTGAGTGCTACTATCAGTATTACCCATTGAAGACATGAGAGAGCTTCTTTTGTTAAGGAAAGTAGCAATAGTAGTAATAGTTTATGCCTGAGTTATGGATAAATAAATATTCAAGAAATGCACTGTAAAATCCTACATGCTGGCTGAACACGATTCATTAATTATTCACTATTCAGTAATGTTTTCTTTTATTGTAATATGTTTTGCTATTTAGATCTCTGAACATCCTTAAATTTAAATATGTTAATATTAAAATCTGTATAACAGAAGAGGAAACATGAGAAGAGTGTAGGAATTGAGAGCCATGTATTGTGGTGAACTTTAATTTATTTGAGTTATTTAAAATGCCATATAATTTATTACATTAGCAAGTTACCTGATTGATTGAGTGGTCTCTGCTTGTGTGCAGGATTAAATCAAGTGACTATGAGGCTCCTCAGAAAGACAGTGAATAGAGTCAAGCATGAATCTTAAAATTCATTCAAAGCAGGGCAGTAATAAAATTATTGGAATCTGTTTGAGTTAGTTTCTCATAGAAACCCATAGAAAGGTGACCTGGAATGTCTCCATAAAAAGTAAGTGATGTTTGAGTGGGGCGTAAAACGTTGAACCGAGTCACATTTAATGCAGGTATGGAAATGCAGAGACAGTTCATCTTAGATGGCTCAGGGACTGTGCGATACTATAATGTATTTCATAAAGGATAATGTAGTAAACATTTGAAAGAAAAAAAAAAATTTAAGTTAATACATTTTTGGCTATTGGTTCTCACATCTTCAGTGTTCTTACTGAGGCTGTAGAGTTGATATCACATGTTTGTAATCAGATACTGCTTGTCAAAATGTCTGTGATGCCCTACATCTCAGTCAGAACAAGACCTTTAAATATATTTTTCTCCTTTTTCACTTCTGGGGATAACATTACATTACATTATTGTCATTTGGCAGATGCTCTTATCCAGAGCGACTTACATTTATTTTATTTATACAACTGAGCAATTACAGGTCAAGGGCCTTGCTCAAGGACCCAGCAGTGGCAGCTTGGTGGTGCTTGGATTTGAACTCCCAACTTTCCAATCTGTAGCCCAACGTCTTAACCCCTTGAGCTACCACTTCCCGAACTTAACCGCACTTAAAACTGCTAAAACTATATGTGCAAGTCCACATAACACATAAGCTTAAGTAAACAAAAAACTTGTAGAAGCTGCTTTTTAAGTGTTTTTTATTTTGTAATGATATGATCATATTTTATTTTTATGTAGACTTCATGAAACAAATTTTCACAAATGTTGTTAGGCAAAAAATAAAGTCTTATGCCTCGTTTAAACAACATGATTCTGAAAGTTGTCGGATCACCATATTGTTCACACTACACAACCTTGAGACTCCTAAGCACAAGTCAGACAGTTGTGTAGTGTGAACAGAATGGAGACAAGTTGTCACCAACTACATGATCTTTCAGCATAACTGGTCCAGCTGGTCTACAAAACATCATCCTGTCACGTAAAGTTACATGAGAATTGACACACGAAATTCCGTGTCCCCCACATGAAACAGGAATTTTCAAACTGACAGTATGACTTGTTTGTGCAATGATTAGTTCTGAATAGAAAGCAAAACTGAAAGGTTGAGGCATACAGTGCATTCAGAAAGTATTCAGAACCCTTTCAAATTTTCACCATTTATAATGTTACAGCCTTATGCTAAAATCAATCAAATTAATTTTTTTCCTCATGAATCTACACTCAGTACCCCATAATGACAGCACAAACATGGAATTATTGAATAGACTCACGGCTGTATTAGCTCAAAAAGGTGCTTCTTCTAAGTACTGAGCAAATGGTCTAAATACTTACGTCCACGTGATATTTCAGTTTTTCTTTTTTAATAAATTTGCAAAGGTTTCTATAATTCTGTGTTTGTGCTGTCATTATGGGGTACTGAGTGTAGATTTATGAGGAAAAAAATACATTTGATTGATTTTAGCATAAGGCTGCAACATTACAAATCGTGAAAAATTGAAAGGGGTCTGAATACTTTCTGAATGCACTGTAGGTGCTCCTGCCAAAGCTCTATAAAATTTTGCTTAGTTTCCTGAGTGCATCACCACACAGCCATGCTCCCTGTCATGTGTTTTTTGTTCTGTAAGCTATGCTGAGGTGGGGTGAGGTCTCCTGCCTCTATCCGTCGACTTGTCCTGTGCACTCATTGGCTGAAGCTCATCAGCAACTGGCACAGATATTTAACTGGCTAGATATCTGATCAGAGTCAGGCTAGTTGGCGAGCTCTTTTTGAGCAGATCTTTTTAGTGACACAAGACTTCTGAAGGTGTGCTGTGGAAACTGGCATCAAGACGTTAGCAACTAGCTCTTTAAGTTGCAAGGTGTGGCTTCCATGGGTCAGACTTGCTTGTCCAGCACATCCCAGAGATGCATGATCAGGGAATTTGTAGGCCAAGTCTACACCTTGAACTCTGTTATGTTCTTCAAACCATTCCTGAACAGTTTTTGCAGTGTGGCAGAGCACATTATCCTGCTGAAAGAGGCCACTGCCATTAGGGAATACTATGGAAAGGAAGAGGTTTACTAGGCCTGCAACAATTTTTAGGTAGGTGTTGTATGTCAGACTAACATCAACATGAATGTCAGGACCCAAGACTTCCCAGCAGAACTCTGCCCAGAGCATCACACTGCCTTCATCAGCTTACTCTCTTCCCATAGTGCATCCTGGTGCCATCTGTTCCCCAGGTTAGTGACACATGTGTTTCGTCAGACCAGGCCACCTTCTTCTGTTGCTCCATGGTCCAGATTTGTTGGTCACTTTTGGAGGTGGACAGGGGTGGGCATGGGTACTGTAACTGGTCTGCAGCAATGCATCTCAATACACAGCAAGCTGCAATGCACTGTGTGTTCTAATATCAGTTCAGCTCTAATGTCAGTGACCCCTTGATCTCCCTTGACTCAAGCACCCATGGCCTGTCGCCTGTTTACCAGTTGTCTTTTCTTGGACAACTTTTGGTAGGTACTAACCACTGCATACTGGGAACAAGACCTGCTGTTTTGGAGAAGCTCTGACCCAGTCATCTAGCCAGCACATTTTGGCACTTGTGAAAGTCACTCAGATCCTTATGCTTGCCTCTTTTCCCTTTTTCTCCTAGTAAATGTAAAATGTTCTTAACTCAAAACAAATTTGAATAAAAAAAAAAGTTAGTTTAAGCAGACACTGCTCAAAATGTTAATGTAGTGTTAAAGTATGTTTAGTGTAAGGTATAAAGTTACAAAAACAAAGAAAGAAAACATTTGGAAGTGAAAACATTCTGCTAATGTTTTCAATCATCTAAAAATTTGTTCATGTAATGAACAATCATATCTAAAGTGAAAAGAAAAAAAATTATATTTGACTGTAAGGTTACATGGATGTAAACAGTTTTAACAAGGCCCTTAACCTGGCAGTAGCCTAGTGTATGGCCTTATTAATGCTATACAGACTGAACTGGCAAACTCAAAGCAGATGATTTTCACCTGGGTGTGTTAAGTAAGAGAGAAAGATAACTCTGCTTTTCTGTGGCACTTCAGGAGTAGAGTGACATACATGACTTAGGCATAATAATAAGCTGATTTAAAAAATAATACTCTATCTATTTGTTCAGCACTAGTATCTTTCTCTGTAGCTGTTTCCTTATAATAAAAATTTCTCTTTGACACTTTGTATAATCTTGTTTTATTCAACTAAGCTTCCCCCAAACCAGAAATACAGGGCTCAGCACTTGGGAAAGCAGTTACTCTAAACATCCAATTATCCAATTTTCTAAGAAAAGAGTAATTCATCTTCCTCAATCACAGCTGGCAGACACAACTTATAAATGTCAGACATAGTCTTCATAAATTATTGCAGGGCTTTTAGACCATACCACACTTTTTCATGTGATATGCTGCATTTATAAGAGTAATTTTTAACAAAATTTAGAAAACCACAAGAACCTCTTAAGAATTCCTGCCATGCAAGGCAAGTAGTCATAATATCACGCATTGTAATATGTAGGCCTTGGGAAAATTGGCAAATAATTGTCACATCCATTCTATTACATCCACTCAGCTTTCTATATCAGAAATCCAGTTCTAGAGGCAACAGCATGTTTTTTTTTTTGCTGCTCTGGTTATTAACTATGGTTCAGCTTATTATAGAATTATCAAGCTCTTGAAATGAGTTGCAGGGAAAAAAGGTTGTCAATTCTTGTTAACATCTTTTGAGACCTGTTTTAGTAATGGAGCTCTGCATTCTCATAACCTTTACCTACATTTTGTCATTTGTAGAGGATGGTAAATAGTAAATATCATACAATCAAGAGGGTTGCAGGTAATCATAGCCATGCTGATGTTGAAAGCTGCTTATTGTCACTGATAACAGTGAAATTATTGTAGATCAGAACAACTGTAAGTGTGAAATTGTCTTTGTACAACAACCAATATTGAAGGCGCAATGTGGCAAAATATTTTGTTAATTTTTAGCGGTGACAATGAAAATAGTTACAGTTTAATAGAGTGTGATTGATAGCCTGTAGTAAGTGTAGTAACAATTTCAGTGTAACCACTATTGCTGCATTTGGAATTTTATGTAGCAAACACACAGAAGTGGAGGCAAACAAACAGTGAAATGTACCGTAGCTGTTGTACTAAAAATCAGCACTCTTGGAAGGCTTTTCTCCAGTCGGTTAGTGGACCGAAACTGTTGTATATTTATGCAATTAACAGGCTTGGATAAGGTGCCAATTTTTACTACAATTAGCCATTATTTGTAAATGTAGAGATGTTTTATAATGATTAAGCCAGATAAGTTGTCCTCTTCTGAAAAGCTGCATTTTCAGGTACTCAGAAGAAAAGGCATCTGTGCTCCAGCTGTGTTTGTAAGAGTTTGTGGAATTTTGAGTTGGTAGCCATGTTATACCTTGAACCACTATATTTTATGTAACATTCCATAAGGTCAGTCAGCTTTTTACTTAGAAATATTTTTATTAATGTTTTGCTGTTTTTTTATGCTGATTTCATTTACTGAATATAAACTCATGCTAAAATTGCCAGAAGGTGATACAGGTGGTATCAGTATCAGTGCAGCAAAAATGTAGAATATTGTCTAACATATAAAAACATGTAATTGAGCTATGAACAATAAAGAGACAATAAACCCTGTTTATTATTTTCAGTTGAACCGGCTTAAACAAGTTCATGGTGAACGCTGGGACCCTGGCCATCTAATCTCCAGCAGAATTAGACAGCTTGACCAAAAGTGGCAGAGTCCCAGATCACTGCAGTGATTGTAAGGGACCACAGACAGGAGTTAGAGACCTACTGGGAAGAGAGAAAACATTCGCTGGCCCTGTCTGACACAGAGGGTCAAGAGGTCAACCCCAGCCACTGTAGGCAGCTTAGAAGAGAGGGTGTCCCTGCTCCCCCCCAGCGCCATCATTCTGAAGGCTGGGCAGCTGGCAGGTGTCAGGAGTTACAAAGGGCCATCTGTGCGCAGAAAACTGTCCCCAGTGTTCCCTCGCTTCACTACTTCATTAAACTTTTCACTTTATAAACCCACTGGGCTGACCAGGGTGCGGGACACACTCCAAAAGCTCCTATCCCAGAATGCCTCACTTAGCCAACTCGACTCATCTGTTTTTGTATGTTGCTGTGTTTGTGCCAGTATTTGGATAATGGGAAGAAACTTTAATCACAGTACATTTTTGTTTAGTATTATTCTTTGTTTCTCCTGAAGTTTTTTTTTTTTATCTATTTAGTTGTCAGAGATTTAAAAAAGCAGATTTCAGGAAATTATTTATCTCAAACTTTCACAGACTTTGACTTGCACTTTGATATTAGTTATTAGTGCATGCTTTCAAATCCTTTGCAGCTTTTAGACATATCTGTTCTTAAAGAACATTGCAGAAAGCTGAAAAGGAATAAGTCTATCAATTGTTTCATTATAATTTACTTTACACACCCCAACAGAGTGTTATTTCCTCACCTGTTTGTTCCTTGTACATAATAAAACTCCAGAATTTGTTATGCACGCATACTTCAGACACTACTATGTTACATGATTAGTCCTACACATATCACTTTATATATCCTTACATAGACTACAAAAGCAGAAATTGGCACCCTACAATCCCTGGGTAGCCACTAATTGTCTGAAAAATGTCAAAAGCGATGACTAGACAGAATACAGAAGTAGACAGAGACAACTGGGCCCCTAGGACTAGGCTGCTGTTTCCTGGTAACTTCCTTTTGGGTGTTTAAAAAGTTAAGTTGGTAACATACTTGTGTGGAAAGGGTGGACTCAGGATATGGGAGGGGAATGGCTAGAGTAAGGAAAGGCTCATTCTTTGCACTGTCAAATAGGAAATGGGCACAGATTCCAAGGAAACTGTCTTGTTCCTGACTAATAATCTGGTCAGGACCTCCAACTGTGCTGTTAGCCTGTCCAAAATATGTTCAGCTTAGAAGAGCAAGTATGCATTTATGGGTCATGAAAAAGGCAGTATTCGAGATAGGGCATAGAATAGGTAAATGGGACAGCATATAACACCCAACATTCTACAGGAAGTCCTGCCCTTTGATAAGAAGAGCCAATCCTGTTAGTAAAAACATAAAAGAAAAAAGTTAGGCCTGTCTGGTTCTCACACTATGCAGATATAAAACATGGCTGCCTCTGAAGCAGTCTTGAAGGTGTTTTGAGTAGTGTTCTGAAAATTCTCATAAAAGTTTGGTTTTCTCTACATGCCACCAACAGTCAACATAATAACAGACTGGTGTTCTCTTTATGATTTATGGTGAAAGAATTGATTTGAAATGAATTACAGTGAAAAGGACACATGGGCATATTTGTCACTTGATGATAAGAGGTGACATTATTCTGTTACATTTTGTCTATTTAAGGGTTTATCATTTTTGCTTCACTATAGACCATGAGTGAGGCAAATATTCATGAAAATCAGGGCAATTGTTCATAGAAACTCTCGTAAGTAAGGTTTGTGTCACTAAGCCATTTTGTTAACAGTGATTTCAAATTTGTCTTTAAAACATGATTTTGTCTAGGTGCTCAATTCAAATAGATAGGAGCCTTATTCTGTGTCACTGAAAATAACTAGAGGGAGATTTGCCAAGATGGCTGGCATGTGAACAGGTACTCATTCACACCTGGGGCAATTTAAAGTTGCCAGTTCACCTACACCTGTGTGAGGAATCACACACGATGCTGGAATTAGATGCACAGACAGTAACCAAGATCACCCCAGGAACATGATGCTCTGAGGTAGTAATGCTAATGCAATCAGCTAATAAATTGCATATGATTAAGTAGGCAAACATCAAGATAATTTATGATAAAATAATTTGGCGTGATTTACATCTGATATTTTCCTAAGTTGAAATGACTTTTTCTATTTTCTAACTGTCCAGTTTGGGTGAGTCTGTGCTAGTGAAAGACCTTGGATTCTTGTTCTTGTCTGACAGGAGTGGAACCCAATGTGGTCTTCTGCTGTTGAAGCTCTTCTACCTCAAGGGTCAATGTTTTGTGCATACTGAGATGTTTTTGATGATAATGTGAGTTAGCATTCGAACACATCCGACCATTTTCCTCATCACCTTATCAACAAGAGGTTTCCACCCACAGAACTGTTGCTCACACATTACCATGTTTTTTGTTTTTCACACCATCCTATGTAAACGCTACAGATTGTTGTGTGTGAAATGCCAAGGAGACCAGCAGTTCTGCACTTTTTCTTCATCCTGATGTTTGATGTGAGCATTAATTGAAGCTCTTGACCTGTATCTGCATGATCTTTTGCAATGCACTGCTGCCACATGATTGGCGGATTAGATAATGGTATGAATGCGCACGTGTACGGGTGTTCCTAATAAAGTGGATAGTGAGTGTACATTTATCTTCGTCTTCTGCCGCTTAATCCTGGTCAGGGTCGCGGGGGGAAGCTGATCCCAGCTGACATCGGGCGAGAGGCAGGACACACACTGGGCGGGTCGCCAATCCACCGCAGGGCGACGCACAGAGACAGACAACCACTCACACTCACATTCACACCTACAGGCAATTTAGAGCAGCCAATTAGCCTAATCCCCTC
>JAQLOM010000037.1:19937881-19949941 GCA_030068315.1 Chrysichthys thysi | reverse complement strand
GAACCCGGGGCTCGAACCCAGGACCTTCTCGCTGTGAGGCGACAGTGCTAACCACTCAGCCACCGTGCCGCCCCCAGTGAGTGTACATACTAAAGATAAAATAACCTAACAGTGTACTAATAGTGTACTGTAAATAACAGTGGGCCATATTCAGAGTTGAGTTGATTTATGCACCTATAATGGTGATTGAATACCAAAATAACAGACTTTGGTTCGGTGGAATTTAAGTAAAACAGAGTGTTTCAGTTACACTTCATACTGACCTTGGACTTTTCCTGCATGAAATTGGCTCAAGCTAAGAGCTGAATTGGCCTGCCTGCAGTCCAGATCTATAGACAAAATTTGGCGCATCGTTAAACGAAAAATACGTGAAAGATGACCACAAACTCTTCAGCAGCTGGAAACCTATATCAGGCAAGAATGGAACCAAATTCTAACACCAAAATTCCAGAAGCTCATAACCTCGATGCCCAGACGTCTTCTGTTTTGAAAAGAAGAGGAGATGCTGCACCATGGTAAACATGCCCCTATCCCAACTTTTTTGGGACCTGTAGCAAGCATCAAATTTGAAATGCGTTCATTTTGTGCATAAAATTGTAAAATTTCCCAGTTTGAACATTTGTTATGTTATTATGTTCTGTTGTGAATAAAATATTGGCTCATGTAATTTGAATGTCTTTTAGTTTTCATTTTATTCAACTTTAAAGAACGTCCCAATTTTTCTGGAAATCGGGTTGTACCAGTGTTGATTAAGAAAGTGAGAACTCGTCCATTACTTGATATTGGACACAGGCTGTTAAAGATGGGAGTATGGCAGCTAAAGTGGAACTAACATTAACAGAACTGCAGGTCATTTAGTTTAGAGATGTTGAGAGTGCATACATTGACCACAGCTATTAAATTTTTTGACTGTTAAAGCAACAGTTTCGGGACTTTTTTTCAGGCTGTTTTATTCGTCTTGCCTAGAATGCTTCAAATGGCACTTTAGTTAACAGCCATACTCAGGCTAAAATGTCCAGTTCCAATACTTTTTTAGGGGGTACATTCTTAACAAAAATATGAACATTTTAGTCAATTAGTCCATATGCAACCACAAATAGAAAGTGAACCAGAGGGCACAAAGTATGCCAAAGATACAAAAAGATAAAGGACAGACAAAAAGTAGCTTACATTGTGGTTGACCATATCTAAGAACCAACAGAAGCATGTTTAGGGAACCATAGTCCACTTACACAGGCATGTTATACTATGGCAGTGGTAGCTCAGGGGTTAAACCATTGAACTAGTGGTCGGCAGGTTGTGGGTTAAAATCCCAGCTCTGTCAATGCTGGACCATTAACCCTCCATTTCTCAGTTGTATAAATGAGATAACTGTAGATTAGTCTGGACAAGGGTGTCTGTCAAGTGATGCAAAAGTTGCAGAAGTATAGTATATCAATAATATACATAGAAATTGAACTATGTTCCAGCTTCAAATGCTCTGTCTTTTGACTGCAGGAATAAATTCATGACTCATTTTATATCAAAATATGCTGTTTCACCTGATGGGCTCTTTTTCATGTGCTGGCCTTTTTACATACTTGGTCTTTTATACTGTCTGGCTTTTGTCATAAAAACAAGGAGGGAAGAAATTTGCCAGACAAATGGAAGTAATACAGTTTTTTTTTAAAACTGCTAACAGTTCTGATACACTCTACTCACATGGCTGGAGCCCACCCTGCTGTGATGTGAGCTAGACTGTATAGTCCCAACAAAAAGAGCCCAAATGCACAAATAGTTTTAGCTATATCTTGTTATTGCTCCTTTTTCTAGTGTGTGTTTGTCAGATTCAGTGAGATAAGCAGACAAATACAGTATGATGTCATCAAAGAAAATAACAGTCCATCAGAGAACAGGGGCAAAAAAGTAAATAGCCTCTACATTGTATCAGCTGAAGTCAGTCACTTTTATGGCTGAGGCTCTGTTTACTTTAGTATTTCTTTTTCCCCTTCCCTTTGCAGTAGATAGAGGGCGGATACTGCCGACGGCTTCCTCTAGGTCCCGATACACTTCCTCACTAAAAACTTTTACCCAGAGCTCATCAGCACCAAAGAGTACCAGAAGGCTGCCGCTGGAATGAATGTGTGTACACATGGAGAGATTTTTTTTTATGAATTATTTCACACAATTTACCACAAAGCTGTGGATTAAAATGTCAGTTTATTTAACATATCTCTTTGTCTCAATGCCATGTGTGAATGAATATTCTGATTCATCCTGAACACTAAGTTCCTAAACAAATCATGGCCCCCCAGCGAAATATGTAATCGTCTACTTAAACCCAGGTGGTGACAACACAGCAAGCCGAGTGAAACGAGGCACAAAATCTATGGTCCCTGCTGCAGTGTAAGAAAGAAAGTAGAGCGTGTGTGACATGCGCTGATAAAGCATGTGTTCAATGTTTAGTGAATAGAGACCTCTGCCAGGCTGGCGCTGACCATTAGAGGAAATGTGAGTCCCAGTGACTGGTGTTATTGATTCCAGTCAACAAAACGAGTCCGTGTAATCCGTCTGCCTTTGTTCCGTCCACTTGGCCGAGCGCTCTCATTAGCCCCCCGTGAATGGTCAACCTGTCAGCAGGTCAGCTCTCCAACCGACTGACCTCTGACTCTCGCTTATTCTTGGACAAATTAAATCTCATAAATGACAAATCCAGGCATGCTGTACCCCCCTCCACAGCATGCTCAACCCAGCTCTGGAGCCCATTATGTGGCCAGGCAGGCAGAAACGCCTTTCAGTGGCACTCGTTAGACCTGTTATTGCTTTAATGTTCATCCTTCTTGACAGCAGGCAGAGTAAAAAGGTTGTGCTGGGGAACACAGTTGCCTGATCTGCTCTGACACTTTTGCTTTGGATCAGGTTGTAGAGTGAGAGTGCTGTGTTCAGTATTGGCCCACAATTCACTGCAGAGAGATTCACAACATTCACAGCTATCTGAATGCGAGCTCTTTTTGTACTTTTGCAAACCTTTTAAGGTAAAGGAATGCGAAATATATTCTATTCTATTTTCCAAATTATGCTGAGCATCCTAGAAAATGGCTTTGCAGAACAACACCAATTACTAGTAATAGCGCTCCTTTGTAGATTAACGTGTTAAGTCAAATATCTAGCTATCATTTGTTTTTATGTTTTTCTGGGACACAGGGAAGGAAGCAGCATAGTTTTCTGCTGCAGTATTACTGGTTGTCTGCCATGCCTCCTCAGCATCATTATCATAATCAGCAACTGTCTTTTATTTTTTAGATGGGATTGATGGCAAACATCTTTCTTGACTGGAAAAAAAAAATTGATAATAATGCTCTAAGAAATGTAATTAGTAATTACCGGTAGTTCAGCCTCTATGTCTGAAGTAGATATGACATCTAAATGAAATAAACTAAATGCTTTAATTTTAATGTATGATAGTAAAACTACCAGCTAGCGTCACAAATGGAAAAAACAAGCCAAAAAAGTTCACTAATTTTAGTTATGGATGGTAATTACTATACCTCTTTACTAACAAACCAGTGAACAGATTTTTGGAAAACCTTAGCTATGGCTATTTAACAACAGCTTTATTTATCTCTTAACAGCTTTATATTATCTCTCCTAAAATGTTAACTAGCATGGTCATAACACTGATGGTACAAACTAGTTGAATGATAACAGCTGTCAGGATTCCGCCCTGCTGTCTGCGCATTCGCGACGCAGACATGAACAGCGTGATGGCACCAGCGGCGAATGCGCAGACATTATGCTCTGAATCATCAGGCTGGAATCGGAAACAGCTGTACGTCGTTATGAGGACTATAAAGACTCTCAGTTCTGATATTATCTTCGCGAAGTATTAACGCTCTTAACGGACGCTGTTATTACCAAGCCTTGATTCTGATTGATTCCCATTTATGACTCGTGTTTGTTTTCCTGGTTTCTGATTCTCTGTATTTGCCCTAGTCTGTCTGTTAGCTTACCGGTATTTGACCTAGGATTCTGTATCTCGTATCGCGTTTTTGCTTTGCCGCGTTCTGCCTATTTGCCCGATCGTCTGACCTTCTGCCCGTTTCCTGGATCATTCTCATGTTCGCCGATTTGGACCTGTTTGCTATACTCTCTTTTAAATAAATATCGTTATATTTATTTAGTGGCTTCCGCGTTTGTGTCCGCTCCACCCAGCGTTCGTGACAGAATACTTCGCCAAAACATGGACACAGCGAAGCCGAAAATGAAGAAGAGCAAGTCCCAGCCCAAGAAGGCATCATTAAGGGTGAGTCAGTATGCAGCACTGTGCCTATCTAGTTCGCAAAACTCCCAGCATTACTCGTGTGAGATTCCCGCTCTCTGTTATGGAGTTAACGGAGATTATTGTGAGTTTGTGGCCCAGTGTTTTGACTTTATGGGCAGTCCAGATACCGCACCGATGGGTGTGATCTGTGTCAATATTTTTATCTCCCAGTTAAGAGGGAAAGCAAGAGCTTTCGCGCAGTCATTGCAGTCCGTTGATCACCCGTGCCTGTATAACCCTTATCAGTTCCTGCTACTCCTTACAAGGTACTGTAACACCCTGGAGAAGCCCGAAGGAGATGACCAGGCATCTGAGCTTCCTCCGGTGATTGAAAGGAGAGTTAATCGCTCCAGAGCACAGTCCTATGGATGAAGAGGTGTCACACCTTCCAGAGCTCACATCAAGAGAGGAAAATTCTCCAGAGCCCCAGTCCGCTGCACCTGAAAGTTCAGCAGAGACGGTAATTGCTTAGGGAGCCACTCTCAGCAAAGCAAAGAAAAGGAGAAACCACAGAGCCAAGTCTAGTCATGTCATGAAGTCAAGTCCCGACGCCTTGTCGAAAGCCACAGTCCTGCCATGTCCCGACGCCTTGTCAGAAGCCACAGTCCTGCCATGTCCTGACGCCTTGTCGAAAGCCACAGTCCTGCCATGTCCCGATGCCTTGTCAGAAGCCACAGTCCTGCCATGTCCCGACGCCTTGTCGGAAGCCACAGCCCTGCCATGTCCTGAAGCCTTGTCAGAAGCCACAGTCCTGCCATGTTCCGACGCCTTGTCGGAAGTCACAGTCATGCAATGTCCCGACGCAGTCTTGGAAGCCAAGGTCGAGCCCTGTTCCTGTGATCCCGAGTCGTCGACAGCAGCCAGCGCCGCCACCGAGTCGTCGACAGCAGCCAGCGCCGCCACCGAGTCGTCGACAGCCGCCAGCGCCACCGCCGAGTCATCGACAGCCGCCAGCGCCGCCGCTGAGTCATCGACAGCTACCAGCGCCGCCGCCGAGTCGTCGTCGACAGCCGCCGCAGAGTCAGCGCCGACCGTCTGCTCCAGCCCCGCAGAGTCAGCGCCGACTGTCTGCTCCAGCTCTGCAGAGTCAGCGCCGACTATCTGCTCCACTGTCACAGGATCCTCGGTATGCCTGGACTCAGGGCCGTCCTCGACTGATCCAGGGCTGTCCGCGACTGATCCAGGGCCGTCCGTGACTAATGCTGCACTAGGTGGTAAAATAAGGGCCACAAGCCAGCTAGAAGTTGCCGAGACGCCCGCAGTTGCCGAGACGCCCGCAGTAGCCAAGGTCCTTTCCGTTCCTGTCCAGTTAGAGGCCCTCGCCTCCATTCCTGTCCAGTTAGAGGTCCTCGCCCCTGTTCCCGTCACACCAGAGGCCCTCGCCCCCGTTCCTGTCCAGTTAGAGGCCCTCGCCCCCATTCCTGTCCAGTTAGAGGCCCTCGCCGCCTCCGTCCCTGTCCAGTTAGAGGCCCTCCTCAACGTCGCCCCTGTCACGCCAGAGGTCGTCCTCGACGCCACCCCTGTCACGCCAGAGGTCGTCCTCGACGCCGCCCCGTCACTCCCGAGGTCACAGTCGCAGCTCCTGCTCTGCCAGAGGTCACAGTCGCAGCTCCTGCTCTGCCAGAGGTCGATGTCCAGCCACAGCCCAGTCTGGTTCCGCGTCTCCAGTCACAGCCCAGTCTGGTTCCACGTCTCCAGCCACGTCCGGTTCTTCGCCTGGTTCCTCGTCTCCAGCCACAGCCGCGCCTGGTTCCTCATCTCCAGCCACAGCCACGTCTGGTTCCTCACCACTCGTCATAGCCCCGCATGGTCCTTCCTCTCCAGGACTCCTCGCTCCTGCCTCGCTTGATACCTCGTCTTCGAGAATTACGTCTTATGGTTTATCGTCTCCCGTCGTCGCCACACCTGCCATGCCAGGGACTATGTTCATGCTGTTTGGCATGCTTGGGATTATACGTTTCCTTGATTCTGTTTCCCATGATCTGGACTTGAACTCTGGTGGGTCTGGAGGCCCGGCCTCGGGGTAGCCTTGTCCCATGTGTACCCTGAACCCACGGGTCCGGGTCCACCCGACGGTGACATGTTTGTTATGGGTGCTCCAGGTGGAAGCACCCTTGGGGGGGGTTCTGTCAGGATTCCGCCCTGCTGTCTGCGCATTCGCGACGCAGACATGAACAGCGTGATGGCGCCAGCGGCGCATGCGCAGACATTATGCTCTGAATCATCAGGTTGGAATCAGAAACAGCTGTACGTCGTTATGAGGACTATAAAGACTTTCAGTTCTGATATTATCTTCGTGAAGTATTAACGCTCTTAATGGACGCTGTTATTACCAAGCCTTGATTCCTGTTTATGACTCGTGTTTGTTTTCCTGGTTTCCGATTCTCTGTATTTGCCCTACCTAGTCTGTGTTAGCTTACCGGTATTTGACCTAGGATTCTGTATCTCGTTTCGCGTTTTTGCTTTGCCTCGTTCTGCCCATTTGCCCGATCGTCCCGTTTCCTGGATCATTCTCATGTTCGCCGATTTGGACCTGTTTGCTATACTCTCTTTTAAATAAATATCATTATATTTATTTAGTGGCTTCCGTGTTTGTGTCCGCTCCACCTAGCGTTCATGACAACAGCTAGCTAAAACAATAAATCTGCATTTTGTGTGTAGCAACAGATAGATTATGAATGTATATTAGATGATAGAAACAAAAATTTAAGTAAAGTACAGTCATGTAAAAAAACAGACATAAGTACAGTAACTTTCACTTCATTGGTACTTTAATTGGTAACCACTTACAAATACCTGTACTTTTGCCCATCTTTTCTATCTCACACATTCCTAGTGTTCTGAAAAAACATACCATAATTTTTTTAAATAAATATTTTGCTTCGCTTTCTGCAGAACATTTACATTTATAGAATTTGGTAGATGCTCTATCAGTAAATACACCCTCGTATAGGTTATTAGGTTAGGAATTAAGGGTGTACTCACTCTAGGCAATTTGTAGTGTACTTGAGCACATTTGACCTCCAGAGTCCAGTTCGTTTGACTAGTATAATAGCTGTGTGTCAGTTCAGCTGGCTGGTGTGGAAGAGGTGGGGTCAGGCATGGTTCAGTTGGATTTGAGCAAGGGAAGCATCAGTGTGATCATTAACCATGCAGAAACATGAAAGTAATCACTATCACATGCACTTTTTAAAATTTTTCTAGAATATTTGAGTAAATATTAGGTCTGTTTCTCTCCTGACTGATGAACACAAATTGTACTCACCAACTAAAACTGCAAATTTCTCCCTCCACATCAGCTGCCTCCATAAAATCTTCCTGTGCAGCATGTGTTACTGAAAATCTTTGTGTTGCATAATTGCTAAATCTAACTTGGATGAGATAGGGTTAGGTGTGTCACTGTGCCCAAAATAATGAAATAAACCAAACTGTAAAAACTGTCATGCTTTTTTTTCTTTCTTGCTTTCATTCTATGTAAGAGAGCTTTCCATCAAGACAATAAGTTGCATTTCATGACATAAGTGTACTTATCCCTGTTAGCACAGGTGAATGAGGAAGTGGGGAGGAAGAGACAGTCAAACCCGGCTACGGGACAAAGCAAGCCTAGTATGAGTAAGTCCTAGGAGTACTATCAGGCTAAAAATGTTGTTAGAAAGGTTAGTATAGTATGAAGTACACACAGTATGTGGACTTTTTTAGTAACAAAGTGCTAAATGTACTTTATGAAGGGGTAGGTCTTTAGTCAAAAGAAGACAGCCAGTAACTCAGCTGTTCAGACATCCAAGGAAAGCTCATTCCACCACCTATGCACCAGAACAGAGAAGGTACTTCATGCATGCCTTCCTTTTATCCTGGGAGATGGTGGGGCCATTCAAGTGGTATTAGAGGATGGGAGGGAGCATGGTGCAGTGCTGCATATGATAAATGTGCTAAGGTAGGTTGGTGCTGGTCCATTTTTTTTTTTTTTTTTTTTATTTTGGTTTTGTAGGCAAACATCAGTGTTTTAAATCTAATGCAGGAAGCTGCAGGAAGCCAGTGGAGGGAGCATAGCAGTGGGGTGGTGTGAGAGAACTTGGGGAGGTTGAAAACAAATCATACAGCTGCATTCTAGAGCAGTTGCAGTGGTCAAATGGCAGACAGAGGCAAACCTGCCTGAAGAAAGATGCAGTAGTCCACTTTCAAAGCCACAAGGAACTGAAAAACACCTGAGTAACCTCTGTGGATGTAAACAGACAAATCCTTCTGATGTAGTAAAGGAGAAACCAGCATGATCATTTCAATTTACAAATGTGAGGCAAGAATGACAGTTGATTGTCCATAGTTAGCCCAAGGTTGCATGCAGAGACAGTTGATGAGATATGAGAGTTATCCAGGGATGAACAGCACTTTTGCTCGCAGTAAGTTTTAGCTGGAATCCATGATGTGATGTTAGCAACATATGGTGAGAACCATATAAAAACATGAGTGTCTGAAGGAAGAAAGGAGATAAGAGCATAGCACCAACATTGCAGTAATATGAAATGTCATTTGAGGATATGACCTAATCAAGACAGCAGGTAAAGAAGGTGGAAAGAAGAGGACAAAGCACTAAGCCATGTGGGACTCCAGTCACACAAGTGGAGTGGCTGCAGGAAGCAGATGTAAATCTCCTTAATGTCAACTGATATGACTGTCACTGCAGGTAGGAAGCAAACCAAGCCACCCAGCCAAGCCAACTTTATTTATCAAGCACTTTTTTTGTACAGCAACCACTGGCCAAAGTGCTGAACATAGGAATAAAACATTAAGATGAAATTAAACTAAAAAAAATATATATAAATAAATAAATAAATAAAATGCATACATGCATTTTGCATAAATAAAATAAATAAATAAATCAAAACAATTCACAACATAATAAAATGCAGAGACAGAAATAAAACAATTCAAAACACAACAAAATACAAACCACAATTAAACACCAATAAGAACAATGCACTCGAAATAAAACGAAAGCCAGGCAGAAAAGATGAGTCTTAAAAGCAGCTTTAAAAATGGGCAATGAACCACTGCTATGCCATGCCATGCCATACCTTCCAAGATTCATGAAGATAACCAAGAGAGTAGTCTGGTTAACTATAATCAAAGGCTGCTGAAAGGTCAGGGAGGATAAGGACTGATGACAGTTTGGCTGATCTAGTGGGATGGAGCATCTCAGTGATGGCCACAAGGACAGTTTCTGTGAAGTGTGTTGCACTGAAGCCATACTACTTAGAATCTTAAAGGATTTTCAGGGTGAGATAGAAAGACCATTGATTGTAGGTGGTGTGTTTGAGGATTTTAGAAGGAAAAGCAAGAAATGATACCAGTTAGTAGTTGATGGCTGAGGTATCTAGAGTGGGATTTTTCAGGTGAGATTAACCCTTGCTGTCTTGAGTGCAGTTGGTAAATGTCCAAATGTTATGGTGATCGTATGATGTGGAGATGAAGAGGAGCTGGTCTTGTGAGATAGACTGGAGCACTGTGGAAAGGATAGGACCCAGTGCACAGGTGGTGAGATTGCAGGACATGATGACTTACAGGAGCTCTGTAGGAGCCAGGATAGAAAAGAAAAATGTGTCAGAGGAAGAAAAGGGGGATTCTAAATTTGTAGTGATGTCTGCATATTAGTGAAGGTTTGGCAGATTTTTTTCAATCATTCCATCAAACAAGGTCCATCAAAATCATGAGCAGTGGACGGTGAATGAGGAGGTGGCACATTAAGAAGTAAAGAAGATATGTTGTGGAACTTGCAAGGATCTTGTGCAGAAGCTTCCAGCTTTGCTTTTTTTGTAGAAAGAGGTCATAGCAACTGCCATATCAGATAAGAACTTAGATAAGAAAGAGTGGCATGAAACAAGATCAGTATCAAGGTATGATTTCTCTCACTTTCTCACTGCTGCTTTTAATTCTGTATGATTGCTGCAGAATATATCCATCAGCCAAGGAGCGTGGTTTTCTAAACTTCCTGGGTTTAGAAGACAGAGGGCGGAGGAGGTCCATGGATGAGGAACATGAAGAGAGGAATGTGTTGGGGGCTAACTCCAGTGGTAGAGAGGAAAGGAGTCAGGGTCTGGAAGGGATGATAGGGTGCAGGAAATTGTGGAGGAAGGGGTGATACAGTGGAGATTTCTGTGAGTGGGAGAGAAGTATTAATAGTTGATGTTAGGCAGGACAGGGAGAGTGATGGTGAAGGATACCAAGTGAAGAAGCTTGGATTTGTTGGATACATAAATGGAACTAGCTTGTCAAATCTGCTCATGTTCTTCTTGTCTTCTTCACACTATAACACAATACTTCATCTCTATCCTCCTTCCTTTTTCAGATTAATTTATTCCATTATTTTAATTATTCTTTTTTTTGCCTATGATATATATATTTATTAATTAAAACATTTTAAAAACAATTTTAATGCTTAATCATCTTTTATCTCACGATAATTATTTTCTATTTTATCAGTGTTATTTATTAATTATTTACTGGGCTTAGGTGGGACACCAATCCATCACAAGGCACCATGTACACAAATATTTACACACCCATTCACACCCAGTGGCAATATAGGTACCATGTAAGTGAGTGAGTGAGTAAAAGTTCATTTATATAGCACTTTTTTTAAGCCAGGCTTCAAGGTGCTTTACTTTAAAGACAATATAACAAACATCAAAAGCACAGAAACAAACAAAAGAAAAACCCAGACCCCCCCCGAAAGTATAAAAGAAACACCATATTAAATCGCATTTGGCTCACAGCTGGTAAAAAAACCAAAGTATAAAAATGAGTTTTCAGTTGCTTTTTAAAAATATCAGTGGAGACTGCCTGTCTGATCCAAAGGCAGATTATTCCAGAGTCTAGGGTGTATGCAACAAAAGCACATTCACCTTTCCACCTCAACCTTGTTCTAGGAGTCTTTAACATTTCCTGATTAGAAAATGTTAAAGAACTAGTACCCATATGAACAATCAGCAACTCAGAAAGATATTTCAGAGCCTCACCATGTAAAGCTTGATAAGTTAACAGTAAAATTAAAGAAAAATCAACCATGAACTTTACCAGGAGCCCATGAAGAGAGGCCAGCACCAGGGTAATATGGTCAAATCATCTTGTTTTTGTTAAAAGCTGAGCCACCGCATTCTGAAATAGCTGGAGATATGTCAGAGATTTTACTCAGGAACATGAATAACAAGTTACAACCCGAATTCCAGAAAAGTTGGAACGTTCTTTAAATTTGAATAAAATGAAACCTAAAAGACTTTCCAATCACACGAGCCAATATTTTATTCACAACAGAACATAAATTAGGTCGATAACATAAATGTTCAAATTGTGAAATTTTACAATTTTATGCAGAAAATGAGCTCATTTCAAATTTGATGCTTGCTACAGGTCTCAAAATAGTTGGGACAGGGGCATGTTAACCATGGTGCAGCATCTCTTCTTCTTTTCAAAACAGTTTGAAGATGTCTGGGTATCGAGGTTATGAGTTTCTGGAGTTTTGGTGTTGGAATTTGGTCCCATTCTTGCCTCATATAGGTTTCCAACTGCTGAAGAGTTCGAAGTTCGAGAGCCTCTGCCCACTTTACCTCTCTAAGACATCCCTTTTATAGCTGTCACGGCCAGGGGCGCTGTCGCGCCACCCCGAGTCACCGGAAGCACATCTCAACTCTCGGCTAACCTCCGGGTCACAAGCTATAAGGCTCACGCTAACAAGCACTCCGGTGCTGGTTCATGACTCTGCTACC
>JAQLOM010000037.1:19902786-19916067 GCA_030068315.1 Chrysichthys thysi | reverse complement strand
TGAATAATGCAAAGATTGCACTTGCACAAGGATATAATTTAGGCTCTTTTAGTTTGCGCTCTAGCAACCGACGGGCACGTTTCATTACCTGGCTTAGCATGGCACAAAGGATGGCAGCTATCAAGAGTCGCCCCATGGTGGTGAAGATCTTCAACGAGATGTTACACGTCCACGGGTCGGCTCGCTCAAGAAGGCATGTAAACTCCAACTAACACAAGGTGAAGAGCGGAATTCTTCAGCCAAAGCGTGGATGCACTTTTTGTTTCGCTTTATCTTCTTCTGCAGGTCATGTCTTGCAAAAAAACGATCAAGTAAATCCCAAATGTCACAGAAAAAAACGAGTAATAACTCCAAGCTGTCAGTGCGTACGGTTCACGTGCACTTTCCTCATAAAGCTGCAGCAGAAACAGCAGGTCGCGACTGTGCTGTTTACTTTGCGCTGATTTGTTACGGATCCAAACGCCTTTACTCCGACGCTGATGATGCCATCGGAGAGAGAGTGAGTGTGTGAGTGTCTGATGTCCCAGTCCTCCTGCTGCCCCTTATATACAGAGTGCGCCTTCTAGGGTAATGAGATGCAAATGAGAGCTACTCCCCAATCTGGCTCGAGTTGTCACAAAGGGACACTTTTCCACCCCCACTCCCCCAAACACATACACCCAAAGATGGCCAAATGGTCACTGAGCTGTAAAATGTGCAACCTTTCCCCATTGCAAAAAAAAAGAGTGGGGAGAAAAGTCTCATTTACATATAGGGAAAAAATTCAACCCCCAGAATCCTACACATCCGGGCACAAACCTTCAAATTACATCACATATCCATGTGGACATTGCTCAGCCTCAAAGTTCAAAGATTTCAAATAAAACAGGGAAAATGACATCCCCTATTATAGTACCATGTTTATTATGTTCTTCAAGTCTCACAACTGGTATGGGTAATGTCATTCATGACTTTTCTTAACATAATATGAAGTAGACGTGGATTTGGTCGGTAGATGCTGAATCCACGATTTATCTTGATTATTAAATCATCGATTATTTTAACAGGTTAAACAAGAGGTTTGAAGGGTCATATACAGAACTTGAACTGTTTTACACCAGTTGCAAATCCTAATGTGGAGCTTTGCAAGAAAGATGCAGTTTTCAAGTCAGTTTTAAGTGGGGGTTTTTTTTGCTTGCTTTAAATTGAGTCGAACAATGTAAAGAATATAAGCTAAAGGGGCTTATTTACTCGAGGCTTCTTAGGAAACTGTTTCCGATTCGCTTTGCATGAGACGTACACATTTGACACATGAGCACGAGGTTGCTCTAAAGTTTATATTTTAACTTCTTGTAGGCAGTAAAGCCTAGCGGGTGTGTGTCGCTCGCGTGGCTGTCATTAAAGCACTTTGTTATTGTGTGAGGGAAGAATAAGTTTGTTCTTTGTGCTCTCAGCTGTATGGTAATGCGGCCAGCACCTGCTCCCTACACAATGTAGTGGAGAGAGAGAGAGAGAGAGAGAGAGAGAGAGAGAGAGAGAGAGAGAGAGAGAGAGAGAGAGAGAGTGCACCACTTTGGGCAAAAACATCGCCTAAAATACCACCCCTTTATGTGAGTGTATTCTCTCAACAACAACATCAACAAAATAAGACAAGTTAACTTCGCTGTGATTATGAAATTAAATTCAACAGCCGTCCTTGTGGTCTGCCGATGCGCGCATGGCGCGCGCCTCTGTGTGTGTGTGTGTGTGTGTGTGTGTGTGTGTGTGTGAGGGTGGTCTTCATTAGGGCGTTAATTGAAACGACTAGCCGTTCTTATCCTGCAGGAATGCAACTGCATCTGATTTTTTTAATATGCTGCTCAGTGATGTAGCAGCTGGGGAGCTGGGTTTTCAAAGCAGTTGCGTGTAGACACCTAAACCTGTTTGTGGACTGTACATTGTTATGAAAGTGGGTGAAAACGCGTATTTGCAGTTTATTATGGAATGCAAATTCATCCTTGTGAGGGTGACAGTAGCTGTAGCCTGACTGTTAGAATTAGTCTCATTAAGTCGGATTCGTGTTGGATTTTGGAGAATAAAACGGATGATTCTCATCAAACTGATTCACAGCAACTCCTGTAAATCTATAGCCCACAGGCGGCGAATCAAGCGTCCTCAATCATGCCTTCAAACAAAAATGCGGCTGCTTTTTCTTCAGAAGAAATCCGTCTATACACCTTCCAGCTGACCAGTGAAAACATCCCCAAGCATCTCTCATCACATCACAGTGGACAAGTCTTTATCCGGACGCAGCACACATTTCGCGATTACCACAGCAAAGCGTAACTGAATGGCAAAGTGAAACTTCTTGGATTTATGCCCACTTCGTTTATTCTTTTCAAGAATAATTTATGCCACGCGATTCTGTCTTGGTTAAATCAAGCAGAAAGTCCCTCTTCTTTCTGCCCTTCTCCTTCCTTTCTGGAGCTGGACTATGGAGAGACTGTTTAACTTAAGTGTTTCTATAGGGGGCTGTTGTACTTTAACTCCTGCCCACCAGTAGCTGTGCTGAACAAAGCCCGGGACTCGAGGTTCGACTATTCATCTTTTCTCTGCGCTTTAATTTTCATTGATTTTGAATACAAGGGGAGCCCTTTGGGGATTCTCTCTGAAGGCCACGACACGCCTTTAGACGCGCTCAGCACCCCCCTCCCAAGCCAACCATCTGCTCCCAACCAAATGGCGTGCTTTTTTTTCTCTCCTTCTTCCTCCCCACATTTCAACTGCATGTCTCCACTGTTCCTGTGCACAGCACAGAGTCTTCCTCTAAATTGGCCTGCAAGCATGGCACAGAAGCCGCAAGTGAATGGCAGCCCAGTGGCCATATGGTTAGGGAAGCTGGAAGCCAGTAAAAGTGACTCGTGGGAACTCCAATAGGGATATGACTTAACCGGTAGACCTGTTGCCTGTTGATCAGTCCAGTTAAACAGGATGGAAAACACGAGAATAAACATGCAGCGTAATAGGTACACAATTATCTGATAATGATACCGTCACCGACATGCTAAACAGGATATATGGCCAGCTGAATTTGATGGCTAGGCACAATTCCTTTATGTAGGCGAATCTGAGGAGACATCATCTCTGTGGTCTACTGAGGTTGAGACACAAGCTGCGACATCGTGACGCAGCAGAAGTCGCGCGCCGATTACAATGACAAAGGAGCAGTCGCGTGGCGCGAGCCTGCGCATATGATTGATAAGATGCAACATGGACCATGAAAACATCCAGCATCCAGGTCTCGCTAATAGCAAACGGCCATCTGTGGTGTCTGCGTGTTTTCTTTTTGTATACTAACTATACAGCGATGACATGAACAGATTAGTGCTGATTCCAGGCAGGTCTTTGTATTTTAATTCCGATTCATTTTGCCAGCTGCTACAAACTAGCAGGTAGTCCTCGTAGTGCGCTGCCTATTGCAATGGCGTGTGTGTGTTTGTGTGTGTGTGAACGCGCGCGTGCGGGTTGAATTCTTCGGGTGAGGAGAGTCGCGTGCCGATGTCCCTTAGAGAACATCTGCCCCTTTTCCCCTGGTGATTTTGTTCATTTGAGAAACTTCAAATGATAGGGGGGGGGATCAATACCCCACAAACCACACCGCTCGTTATAGGTGGTTATAAATAGTGATATAAATCAGTAGCTCATACTATTGATAGGTCTGTAGTTCATTTAGCCTGTGAGCTATTACTACTTTACCATAATAAGCTGCTGGAAGTATTTGGGAAGCTACTAGCTGTTAAAAATAAACATTCAAAAGAAGTCAAGCTCACAAGATATTTTTTGTTCATTAATCAAAATGCAGTTGTCTAGTGGTTGCAATTGATGGTGAAATAATAAGCTGAAGATTAAAGCCCTCGTTACAAAAACATTGTGTACAACCGGAAAAGTTGATGATCAGAGCGTTTTTTATGGGACGCTTCTGGTTTGCGTGCGTGTGAGTGTGTGTGGGTGTGCGCGCGCGCGCGCGAGAGAGAGAGAGAGAGAGAGAGAGAGAGAATATGGTACATACTGCGCCTTTAACGTGCAGCTGACCGCGTGCCGTTTTCCGGAAGCGGAAGTGAATGCCTTGTAAACATTGTGTGTTAATCGCTGAGTAGTGTCTCACAGGCAATATGACAGATTGTTGTCTATCATCCATATTGGTAGGCTTTTTGAGCTTGTTTTGCATTGTTTCATGATATCAGTTGGATATGTTCATGCGGTCTGTTTTTGTGGTAACTTTAGCATTAGCTTAGCAGAATTAGGACCCAAACAACATCTGTTTATAGGTTTAACTGCTCCGACGTTTTGTCCTATGGGGATCTGTTTGGAAAACTTTGTTGTAATCATTAAGAAATGCATTTAAATAAATGTCTAGCTATATTTTTTGCTGCAAGGTCGATATGTAAATTTTATATATGTACAGCAGGTATATAATGACCAAATGACAAATAACATAAACAGTCTTTATATAGTCTTTATAAACAGTTAGGGGATAATCTGTGAGATTGGTTGAACTATATGCTGCCATTATATCGACAAAACGACTTGCCAATCTGTATATTGACTTAAAGCAGGGAGTCTCAAACATTTTTCAGCCAGTGATCCCTTTTACTGTATAAACATCAAAGCAAAAAAACACAAATGAACAAATCACGTACATTCCCGCATATAAGGAAAGGATTTTTCTTTGGTGGTTGGAGCTTTAAAAGTTAAAATAATTTTTAAACAGAGAAATTCTATTGTTTTTCAGTTACTCAGGTTTGGAATAAACCTGTTTAATTCAAGTGACCAGTCAAATAGATTAACTATAAGAAATCAATCATAAATACGACTTTGATAATGCTGGGTTGTGATTTTTCATCAGTGTAACAAAAAAAAACCTCACAGATCCACATAAAATTACATCTTGCCTGAAGTTTAATATTCCTTTATGCAAAAAAAAACAAAAAAAAACCCCCAACAACCATGAACCAAATTACATGTATGACTAAGTAAAAGTAATATAGGAAATAACTAATTTATTTGCACAAGTAAATGTAAAATATATTCATCTTGTTCACTAATATAAATCTGAATCCCATCTTGCTATATTGCATTGAAATTAATAACACAATATATGCTTCTTCTCTCAAGTTCTGAACTGGCAAAAAAAAAATGGGGGTGAAAGGCTTGCAATACTTTATGGAGACTTGTTATCCAGAGACATGTATACATGTGGACTTGAGACAGTTGGCTGTAGCTCATGCCAAAGCCCATCCTGACATAATGCCTACCATGGTGGTGGATGGAATGGCCTGTTTGAGGTACTGGTATCAGTGTCAAGCCTGGGTCCATGGTGGTCAGTGGCAAGAATACATGCATTGCCTGCACAAATTTGTTGAGGCATTTACAATGATAGGATTAAGATTGGTTTTTATTTTCGATGGGACCATAGAGGAACAGAAGAGAGAAGAATGGGTGAAGAGACGCCTGAGAGTCAACCAAGATATAGCCAGAATATTTAACTACATTAAGAATCACCACCAGCAACCAGATAAAGAAATGTTCTGCATTCCCTCAGGACTGGCCACCTTCTCCAGGTTTGCAATCAAATCTCTTGGTCAAGAAACACATTGCTCTGTTCGTGAGGGGGACTACGAGATCGCTGAATATGCTCTCTGTAACAACTGCATAGGTATTCTTGGTCAAGATACAGACTTTATCATTTATGACACAGTTCCATATATGTCCATTGCGAAGCTCAGATTAGAAAACATGACCACCGTGCAGTACTCTAGAGAAAAGCTGTGTCACATCCTGAAGCTTCAAAAATCTGATCTTCCTTTCCTGGCCTGCATTCTGGGTAATGATATTGTGCCAGAGCATCAGCTGCAGAATCTCCGAAAAAATGCTTTGACCTCGTATGGGAAAAAACACCAGGGTCACAAAGTCCACGCAGCAGCAGAGTTCATAAAAAGCCATCGTCCAAACAGTGATGAAACATGTAGCATCTCCTCACTACCTTTATCCAAAGTTGATATGGAGCTTGTTGAAAAGGGAATCCAGTCATATCTTCTCCCAGGACAAACATCACCTTGGTTAGATCAAAACCTACCTTTCCCAGAGCTGGTGTGTGTGATGGAAAAGCACCTGAACAAAGATATATTGCAGGTATTGTATAACTAAACTGACACTTAAGAAAAGAAAAAAAACCCACACACATTCAAAACTTTCAATTTTCTGTCCTGCAGGCAGCGAAAGAGAAACATGTACGAGCAGAGTGTTTTATGATCTATAATGTCCTCAAGGATGGGGTGGTGGAATGCAGCAATACGCTGGAAGATGAGGAACTTGGCCTGCCACCACAGGCTATTTTATACCAACCACTCAGAGAACATATCTACAGTATTCTCCTTCCTAGTAAGTTTCTTTTGTAACTCTTAAAATATTTAGCTTGTCAATTCTCATTTTCCAGACATTCTGTATAATTAATAATAAAAGCAGAAGAATTAAGAAAACGTGACTTGTCTGAATATCTGGGGTGAGAATGATACAATTCAACAAATTTCCAGAGTCTGTTCCAGGAACACTGTGTATGATGTGGTTATACATTCTGGATGTGACATCAGTCCATTGCACAACAAACACACGCATACAGTTTAGCGTAGACAGTCTACCAAGTTTTTGGGAAGTGGGAAGATGGACATGCAAAATGCCACACAGATAGTAACTTGAGCTCATATGGCCCTGGAACTGCTAGGCAGAAGGCTTCCTACTGCACCAACAAATTATTTAAAGTTTTAAATGTTTGTGCATACTTTTCAATTTTCTTTGCTGTCATTCATAACATTTAAAAGATGCATTTTAAGTTTTAATGATGTAGAGATTGGGCGCATATTATTTAATATTTTTTCTCACTTCTCCATCTCTTCTGTAGGTTCTTATGATGAAACCTTGTATGTGAAGGAATGGTTTGTTTTCCCCCGAAATCCACTTAATGAACCAAAAAAAGTTGCTCCAAAACCTCTAAACCTCCCAGGTGCTATAAATATTTTTTCAAATCTAAAAATGAGCATGATTGACAGACTTGTTTTTTTCAAATTCCCCACTTTGATAAAAATTAAACTCAGTCCAGGACAGTTTTTACTCAGAGATTGACCCATTGGGCTACTAATTAGAAGGACCTTAACTGCTCAATTGTATCCTCTGAGTTTTAAGTCACTTTAAAAAGCATCAACCAAATTAGTAAGTGCACAGGTAAATGTAAGTGATAAACACATATTGAACATTCCACAAAAAGTGCAAATCTTATAGTAAAGCTGTGATCCCTCCTCACGCTTTTACTTTGTTTTTAAGACACTTTTATGCTTTGTGTTTATGGTTATTGACATATCAACACTGAAAGGTTAAGTGTTTCCAATGACAGTTTTCTAGTAGAGGATACATGAAGCAGTGTATACAGCTATGCCTTGCATCCTCAGTAAAACACCATGTTCATATTGGATTATGTTTTCAGTAATTGACTAAACATTTAGATTTCTGGAAAAAAAATCTTATGCAGTTTTGTTAATTACAATGCTCTTAAATATCTAGTGGTGTCTACAACATATTAGTGGGGCAAAATCGTCTGATGGGTTATTGTTCTGATGGCCACAGCCAGATGATATGAGTCATGGCTTATAAGGACCATCATTCTTAATTTTTGGGTCAGCAACAGTTCTTCAGGTTGTTAAGAAGCAGCTCACAACCTGTTAACTTATAGGAATACTATCCAGAAATGTACATAGTATGCATGTTTTTGCTAGCTTTGTCCTCCCCACAACCATTCCATTAATCATTGACTGTATTTTTCAATTAACAAGAGGGAACTCCTGACCTTACCACGTTGTGGTTTGGGAATGACTCAGAGGTGAAAAGTGTCAGGGTGTCCACTTTCCTGGCTGTTTTTGACCTACAGGACTTTACTGAAGATCTGAAAACTTTTGACCCTCCTTTGGTGGCTGTGATTTGTCTTGTAACATACATAGCTATTCAGGTGCGTGTACCTTATATGTGGCTGTGTTATACTTGAATTTACTCATAATGTTAGTAACCTGATCACACATTGACTGATTATTCATTCTAGTTTGGTTTACATAACACCTTGCTGCTTGCTTCAGCTGAAAAGGCCTTTCATTATATTCTATCCTCTAGTTGTTTGTTTTGTAAACTAGATTATAACTTTCACTGCTTGCAAACTAAAGAGCAATATTTGTTCTTATTTTAGGATAAACACTTTTCCATAGAAGACATAGATGCATATCTAAGCCAAGCTGTCTGTATGAGATATAAGTCTTACACAGACCTGCAACACACAAGGGTAAGTAGTAAGCCTTGAAACTGTTAAAATTGGTCTACAGTTAGATCTTTCCTTCATCATTAGCTTAAATATGTAATGTTTTCCAAAGGTGCCCTGAAGCCATGTGCATGCTGTGTTTTTTAACTCAAAATCTCCACATAAACAGAAACAGTGCCGTGTTTTGGGTGTTGGTGAATGATTAAGGCACATTTGTATCGTGTATTCTCAAGGACACTGCAGGCTTGTTTCCTTACTTCTGCAACTCAAAATAAATACTTCTCTCTTGCCAAACCAACACTTCATGAGGCCATCGTTTTCTTCCCAAAACAGCAAGTCATCTTGAACGTTGTATTGGATTCTCTCACTATTCAGGAATAAAGAAAAAAAGAGAGACTGGGGGGATAATTTTTGGTCGTTTTGCGACATTCCTCCCAAGAGCTGCTCTAATTGTGGTCTGAACCTGAGAGCAATGCTCTGGTGACAGGCTCCGAGACGTCCCTGCTGTTGACCACAGGCCTATTTCAGCTCCCTCCCTAATTTAAACCTACTACACACACTATTTAAGACATTGCCTCCACGGGCGCCCATGGTTTTGGGGTAGCCATGTTGAATGTGCTCTCTGCACTAGAGATGTAACTAATAAGATCCTCACAGGAGATATCCTGGAAGCCACTGCTTGATTTACATGTTTTGCTACTTAGGTGCATGTGCCAATTCCCCAAACCTCCAAATACACCAACAGTCCCTGTTTGCATAGCAAAAAATATCTCTATATTCTAATATATTCACTTAGGCCAGCGATCTAAGATAACTAGAATCTGTCAAGTCTAATTTTGATATCTCTTCTCACTCAGATATAACAGTTTGTTTATAAATGCAGTTCTTTTCATTCATATCCTTTTATATCTGTTCTAATTTTTGTGGGATAACATAAAGGAAATTCTGTAAGCGTTTCAAGTGTCTATCAGTAAGCAGATAGTCTACCTTTTTCTACTTTGATGGTTGTTTGTTGTGAACATGTCAGCATTGTTTCTGTGTGTACACTTCAGTAAAGGTTAAGTGAGATAGGGGAGTTTATATTTCCAGTAATATGTCAGGTGGTGAATGATTGTGTTCAGGGTCTATGTGTTTTGGGGCACCAAGCAGCAGGTGTTGAGTTGCTGAGTGTGTGTGCGCGTGTGTGTGTGTGTTTAAGTCACAGTGGCGACAGCTTGCCGCTGGCCAGATGAAAGTGTGTGAAGCTCTCCTGCCTCCCATGTGCTGGAGGGAGGCTGGAGCACCTGTTGCACATGCTATTGTTGTGTCCCATCAGGAGCAACACTGTCACATCTGCCTGAAATGTGAAAGGGGGATCACAGGGGAGGAGGCAGGGGGAGAGACGAGGCAGAGCCAGACAGATGGCAGGAGAGTCTCCTGGGGCTGCTTGATACCCCCCCCTCCAATCTCTCTTTCTTTCTCTTCCCCTGTGCTGCTTTGTGACAGTGAGGGAATGTGAGTATACACACGAATGCCTCTGTGTGCCGAAAGCACCAACAACTAAGCACACTTAAAAAGGTGGAAATCAAGAGCACTACAGGCAGTTTATGTTTTGGAGAAACATGAAATGAAAATTTCACCCCAGTTGTGAAGTGCTTTAGTTCTTTCATATGCAAAATATGTAACTTCTATACTGGACTCTTATTTTTAATAATTTTTCTCCCCATTGAAAGTTTTAGGACCTGAAATGGCACAGATGTATCATTACACAGGTGAATGATCTGTTCACAAGGTTAAGAGTTGTCATTAATGTTGATCTGTGCCCCCAGGCCTTGCATTGGTTTCACAGACATCTGGCTGGAGCAGCTTTCATTGTTTCTGTGGTCAAATGCTGGAAGAACAGCTGCTGCTCTTGTTTTAAGAGTAAAGCTCCGTGCTCTATCTGAGTGCCTAACAGCAAGCTGCCATTGGTAATCATTGCTTAGATATTAGCTGTCAGGCTTCCAAGCATGTCCACTAATTTTTGTTGTTGTTGAAATTGTTTTAATCAAAAACCATATGATATCCAGCTTTCAATAAGTACAATATTGACTCACCAAGGAAATACATTAAAGTTGTAAATTCTTTTAAGCCCGTATGCAAATAAAATGCTCTGAATTACATTTTTGGAGAGAAAACCTAGACCCTAGACAGTGTATTAGTACAATTGATGGCATAAAGGCTGGGACGTTGAACACTGCTGAAGCTTTTGACTTCATGTATTGGCCACCTATTGTTTACTTTACTTTAAGCTGTGTTTGAGACCAGAGCAGGTGGTAGACAAGTCTTTTGGTGTCACAGGCTCTAATCAGTCTGTTTTTCTCTTATCTCCCTTGGCTGGGGGGGAGGTAGCCAGGTGAACAGTGGGCAGTTAAGGGGGGTCTGCCCCCAACCTCATTATCTCTACTTTTTTCTTCAGGTTACATTCCAAGTGCTCTAGCCTCAATGAGTCAAATATATAATGGACTTTGGTGTTTTGAATGAATTGCTCATCTTTGGCAATCTGACTTGAGATTTTACTCCATGGGTAGATTTCTTTTTATTTATTAACAATATTACAATATTAAACTGATCTTCTGTATAACTGATTTTGCAGGTTCCTCAGGTGGACCCAAGAGCTGTTCACCTTGGCTCCCTCTTTGTACGGGGGCTAACCTATCTAATTGCAGCCAATAGTGCCTGTGGTTTTCCTTTTGCAATGAATGAGCTCATGCCTTGGAAAATCTTTGATGGCTTGCTGTTCCACTCTAAGTATCAACAAGCACACTCTGGCTGGGCTAAAGAGGAGCTTCTAGAGGGCAAAGTGAGTAGAGAAGAAGTTATTATGAATATTGATGATATGAAATGTGTTATGGGGTGTGAGGGAGAGATGTACTATTTTAACGTACAGTATGGTCCAAAAGTCTGAGACCGCATTGAAAATCTAGGAATTTATTTAAATTTAAAATAGGTAAAAAAAAAAATAAAATGATTTTTAGGACTTGTTACATATTAAAAGCAAAAAGTAAATATTCAACATCTTGAATATTTATCAGCCAAGATTCTGCACTATTTCTGGGCCCCTATTTAAATATACATAAATGTGTGTGGGGGGGCATGCTGTTTTGTACAGAATGTCAGCTCTTCTGTTGAAGTATATCTCCAAACCTCAAAACACACCTGTGGAGTCCATGCCAGCTTGAGTGCCCTCTGTCATTAAAACAAAATGGGAAATACCAAATATTAAGAAACTCTAAAATTCACTGTGAATATTTCAGAAATTCTACTTTTCACTCAAATCTTCATTAATATAATTTGTAATGGAAATTGTAATATAAAATTAGGAAAGAATGCAAAATGCATTTTCAGTAGTGCTCTCTAGTGGACCCTACTGTATATATTCCTCAGTAACTGGCAACTGTGTATGAGTAACATTGTTTATCCAGTTGCCACACATGTCCTTTGATGGGTCATGCCAGTTCCAGCCAGTGGTTCATATGTCTGACACAATGCAACAGCTTTGAACCAAACTAGCAGCAGTTTTTCTGGCAAGCCATTGGTATATATAGTCATCAGCCATAACGTTAAAACCACTGACAGGTGAAGTGAATAACATTGATTATCTCATTACTGCAGCAATTCTGGGGTGGTGTGTTATGTATATTAGGCAGTAACTGATCAGTAAGTTGTCAAAGTTGATATGTTGAAAAAGGCTGAAAAAATGAGCAAGCATATGGATCTGAGTGACGTTGAAAAGGGCCAAATTGTGATGGTAGACGACTGGGTCAGAGCATCTCCAAAACAGCAGATCTTGTGGAGGTTCCAAGTATGCAGTGGGTAGTACCTACCAATAGTGGTTCAAGAAAAGATATTGGCGAAGGGTCATGGGTGTTCAAGGCTCACTGAGTCACATGGGGAGCAAAGGTTAGACTGTCTGGTCTGATCTCACAGAAGAGCTACTGTAGCACAAATTGCTGAAAAAGTTAATGCTGACTATGATAGAAAGGTGTCACACAGTGCTTCGCAGTTTGCTGCATATGGAGCTGAGCACCCACAATGGGCATGTGAGCATCAGAACTGGACTAAAGAGGCACAATGGAAGAAGGTGCCCAGGTCATGTGGATGGCTGGATGCATGTGCGTTGTTTACCTGGGGAACAGATGGCTTCAGGAAACACTATGGGCAGAAGGCAAGCCAGTGGAGGCAGTGTGATGGTCGGGGCAATATTCTGCTGGGAAACCTTGGTCCTGGCATTCATGTGGATGCTACTTTCATACATAACATCTACCTAAACATTGTTACAGACTAAGTATACCCTTCATGGCAACGGTATACCTTAATGACAGTGGTCTCTTTCAGCAGGATAATGCACCCTTCCACACTGCAAAAATTCTTCAGAAATGGTTTGAGGAAAATGACAAACAGTTCGAGTTGATGTCCTCGCCTCCAAATTCCCCACATCTCAATCCGATCAAGGCATGTGGGATGGGAATAAACAAGGTCTTGTGGAGTCCATGCCAAGACATTTCAGAGCTATTTAGGCAGCCTAAGGGGGATTTACACAATTTTAGGCATGTGGTTTTATGTTATGGTTGATCAATGTACATGCAAGCACAGGTTTCTGTGGCAATCATATACTAATGCATGATTGGATTTGCAGACAAAAAAAATAAGCTGGCAAGAACTCAAGCATTGTATCTGTTGTATATCTTTTATATTGTATCTCTTTTCTCTGAAACCAAATTAAATTCCATTGTTATTTGGTCATCATTTCAAGAGATTTTTGTCAGCAAGTCCAGCTATGATTTAGCACCTGCCTGATAAGTGTTCTAAAATGGCCCAATTATTTAAATTATATTCTGTGTTCTAAAAACATACAGTAGTGCTTGAAAATTTGTGAACCCTTTAGAATTGTCTACATTTCTGCTTAAATATGACCTGAAACATCATCACATTTTCACACAAGTTCT
>JAQLOM010000037.1:19879105-19890395 GCA_030068315.1 Chrysichthys thysi | reverse complement strand
GTGAATGGTTGTCTGTCTCTGTGTGTTGCCCTGCGGTGGATTGGTGACCTGCCCAGGGTGTATCCCGCCTGTCACCCAATGTCAGCTGGGGATTGGCGCCAGCTTCCCCCGCGACCCTGAACAGGATTAAGCGGAAGAAGACGAATAAAGACGAATATTTTTCAATTAGATCTCTCGCAAAAGTCTAGTGAAATGTGATATTTCTTTGGTTTATTCAGTGTGTGTGTATATTGTGTAAATGGTGGTTGGTCACGTCTATGTGTGCATGTGGTTAAGTGAACATGGAATTCCAGCTTGTTAATGGAAAAGACTGGTTTGTGGAATTTGATGCCTCCAAAGCACTGAGGAATTCACACACTCTTCTTCATTGTGGACCACAGTGAGTGTTACTGTGAAAATGACAGAATGCTGGACTGGATGCTCACAGCTCCAGGCTGTCTCCCAGTTCCCAATGTAGATTATCTTGAACTTTGGTTGAAATAATAGCTGTGGTTGACATCCACTGCCACAGGTGGGAAGTGGGAAGCTATAAGTATTTGACACAAGTGTGCTCAAAGCATTGTGTTTTAGATCTTAACTTCTAGAATAAATTCTTCCTACTTAATATGCAGTATTCACAGTAAATTACCCAGCAAATTTATCTATTAAATTACACATTTTTTATTGTATTTTATTAAATGTGTATTTAGTGTAGAATGTAACTTTTTTCCATTTACAATTTGTTCATTTCGAAAATATTGCATAATTTTATGACTTAATCATCCTTATATGTAATCATCCTTATATTTCCACTGACACACACACATCTGTATTTATTTAACTGACATAAGTATTGTAGACATGCTCAGCAGCTTCACTTTAATACTTTAATAATTCAGGGTTGTCTCGTGGGTGTCTTCTGCTGGTAGGAAAAATCCCACTCCCCTCTTCTAGAAATGATTTAAACACTGCCAAAATAGCAAACATGAATCCCCACACAAGCTTAGAATTAAATTTAGCTGAGTTGTGATTTACTGGAGCCTGTGAGTCCAGTCACAGCTGAAAAAGTGGTGTCTCAGAAAACAAAAGGAGAGAGAGAGAGAAACCTCACATATTGCATGCAGTGGCCAAACCACCCCCCCACCCCTGTTCCCCAGTCCACCACCACCACCACCACCGCCGCCACTACCACCACCGTCTACAACGCCCTACTAGAGCAGCAAATCAAAACCAGTTTTATTTTTTCCCCACATTTGAGAGAGGCTGTTGCTGATGATCCAAATATATTTTACTGTGAGCCTCTAAAGGCAACCAACAGGACAATAAAAGACAATAAAAAAGGAACAAGAAGGGAAAAATGGTGTTGAAACCTCGACAGCCTCTTATTATCGTCTCTTTTCGGCACCGCCCCTCTCGCATCAGTGCACTGACATTTGGGTTGCGTTATTCCTGACATCTCAGTCTCAGATCCTGATGTTAAAAATAAAGCATTACTATTTAAAGATTGACTTCTTGTAGCAAATTTGTTTTGGTATCCACTCCGAAATAGTAGCAGATGGCAAGAAATCATGTTGCACTTTTCAATGGACATGATTGTCTTCTAGAAGAGGCACTACACATGCCTCTTAGATTTCTTCAGTATACTTTCTTCTAAATCTAGATTTTATTGGTTTGTTTTTTATGATCATATCCTTTTGAACATATGTTTATCTAAGGCTGAATTGCTACTCTGAGCATACCTCTGAATTAACCCTAGAAATGTAACTCTTAATGTTTTTTGCTCTTGTAATGGCCTGACATAAAGTATACCTCAACTAATAACACAGAAAACAGTTCTGTTTTATGGAAATGTTGGCAGAGATTTAGAGTGTGACCTCCTTTACCTTTCTGAATCCCCAATTACCCATGATGACATATGAAGACAGATAAAATTCAAGGGCTTTTATCTGTGAAAGATTTATGCTACTCTGAACGGGAGTTGCTGGACTGTTAGCTCTTGTTATGCTTTTTTTCAGTATGATTTGGGAACTGAGTTATTGCATGGACTTCAGGGGACATCTGGAACCTGCTGAAACTGTGGCGGGTCCAAGCAGGTCCTGTGATAATTTAGCACATCTTAAGCAGCCATGTAGAAAAGCTGCGAGACAGCATATGGCTTTGTAGTTAACTCAGGAGTCACCCCCTCCTGGACCAAGCAACAACCATCTCACCAGTGTCCAATTACTGCAAATTGCATGTACATTTTAAAGACCGATACAGTGCGTAGGTCTTCTTCAGTACTCTGTATGGCTTTCTCACCCTCTGCGGGTGTCCTCAAGCCTCCTTTGGAAAGTTCAATTCCCTCCATGCTTGACATGGCAGACGTTTGCCGCAAACACACTAATGTGCCACAGATGGTACCTGGAAAAGGCATGCACTTCCTCTGATCTGATGTCAATCACATGCATGTTAAGGCTGGGCAGTGGGAGGGTAACATTTCTGTTCTTCCTCTTCATGAGTTGCCTGGGCCTCACTCAAGTAAGCCTCTCCTGGGTCTTTTGTGATAAATCTTGATGACGCTGGTTTTCCCAAGCACACCTCTTTGATCCTGTCCTCAGAAGCAGTAAATAGCTTTGATGCCACATTAGCGCTGTCCATGTTTCACAAAGCCAGGCTCTATATGTCTGACCTGAATAGAGGTGTTACCTTGATCTTACAGCAACACTGAGGAGAATGGTAAGAGGTGAGAATGGGAAGTGTGAGTGCAGGGATCAGCGAAAGCTGCTTAACGTTTTCTCTACTGTCATGCAAATTTCAGTAAGTCATTTTTTTTTGGAACGAGAACGTATTTGCAAAAGGACAAAGGCAAACACCTCTTGTACTACAGCCGCAGAAAGCAGGCAGACGTCTGTGTCAGCATCACTTCAAAAGAAGTAACACTTCCATGCTTACTCTACAGGGTTTGTTGTATATGAAAAATACTTTTGATTATTTTAATCCCTTCCTGCCATCATTTAATGGAAATAATGAAATTCATCTAATGTGGTTACCATATCTCAAAGACTGTTATTGCATTTTTCTTTCCGTGCAAACGCATCACAATGGACCACAGTTTAGCAGAGTGAAAAGTGGGAAATGTTGTGGTCACTTGACACAGCAAGTAACAGCAGTTCTCAGTCTTGCACCTTAGGATGTCTACACAGGTATGAAATTTTAGGCCCAGCTTGCCTTACCTTAACCAAAGCAAAATTTGCTCCTGTAAAACAAGCACAAGGTGTATCCTGCTGACGAGGCAGTTAATTGAGCAGTAAAATGGACTCCCTGCTCTGCAGGCAGGTAAGTGTCACAGCACGGTCCTCTTTGATAAGTGCCAGGGCTTCCCTTTCACAGAACGGTGTCAAACAGTCGCCTGTCACTCTTCACTCGCCCCAAATAGGATCTGCCAGGTTGCATGTTGTTCTGCAGGTCGCTCTAATAGAGACTCTAATTAAGCAGAAAGATGTTAAATAGATCCACTGGAGGCAGAACGGTGTGAATGCAGCTGGTTTATGTGAGTGATGGGGTTGTGTTCTGTTATTATGATCATAAGTCTTAATAGTGTTACTTGATTTAAGGGTTGTTGTCGTAGCAGAGGTGGTGTCCTAACCCAAGTGTAAAGTAGATATGTCCCCCAAGCCCCTACTGCCAACAAGGTGTGAATAACCTCTCTTCTCACAATGCTCAGTTCCTACGCACAAATGGCCTAAAGAGCCGTCCTTTCACATTAACTTGGGAAAGAGTTAGCCGTGAGTAACAGACTTCATTTCACGTTCAATTACTACTGTTGTATCTTGGAATTGCCTAGTACATTTTCATATATAACTACTTTGAGAGGTATGAAATTGAATATTCGTAAATTAAATGCACAGCAATTTAACAAGAAAAGGTAAAATGAACAGTTTCAAAAAGAACATAAAATCCCAACATGTGAAGAGTCTTTTGGGAGAATTTTGATTTGGACTACTCCAATTGGGTACTCCAATACAAAAGCCAGTGGATGAGACTGTTAGTGGAAGTCTGGCAGACAGCAGCAGCCTATGACAGTGTCAGAGAGGAAGCATTAGTAGGCTGGTATCTCCAATCAGCTGATTAAAGGATGGTTTTAGAAACTCCCCATCCTGCTTCTTGTCCCCCACCTATTTCACTGCTGATAACGCCTGCGATCTGCTCACTTTAACATGCAGCGCCTAAGACATTAAGCTAATAATGAGCAGCGTATGATGCTGATAAGACTTTGGGAGCTGCTGATGCTCAGAGGAGTATCAAAGTCTTTCCTCCGTGATGGCCTTGCATATTTTACGGCTCCCTCTCACACCTTCTTACACATCTTCTCTCACTTATCTCTGTCTGTAACTGATTTACACACACTGAAATTCACACAAGCAAATACTGGAGATACATCCAGTGACCAGCTGAACTGTTTAAGAATTATTTAACTGTCTTGTGTAACTTGTGTTATTTGTTTTTGACTGTGACTAATTAACTAGTACTTGTTGGACAGAAAGCATTGGTTAAAGTACATAACCATTATTACTTTCTCCATATACAGGAGAGAACATTTTAATCCTCAGGAGCAACAGATATTTAGATACTTAGATATTCACCATGGGGCCCACAAATATATTTTTTGACTTGATTTTATGAGCGTCAGGTGTAGTTTTGGCAAATCCTTTAGGGTCTTGGTTTCCAGAGGGTTAAACGTGATAATGAAGCTATGAATTTTTTCTTTTACTTTTTTAAGCCATCAGCAAACAGCAAGAGGGGTTCACTCTTATCACAGATCTGCATTGTGCCCTTTCTTTCTGAACATATCAGCTACTTTGAATTCTACGCAGCACCCCATGAGTGAACAAAACCAGCCTTGTCTATTTTGTAATGTGATTGAATTATATCTCTTTCCCACAAGCTGGTGTCTGCTTTCTCCCTGTGACGCCCCTCCTCACGCCACTCTGTGGGAAACGAAAGACATCCTGATTGCAATGTATAGCTTGCTTTGTAACAGGTAATTTAATTTTACACCGTAGATGTATGTTGTATAATAGAGAGTGCAGGGGCATGTAAAGACACAAAAAGGGGGCCACTAAGCCGCCTTTCATGGCTCATGTGCCTTTTGGCATGTGTTTTGAAAAAAAAAAAACAGTCCAGCGAGTTGAGTGTATGAATGGGGTCAACTTGATGGAAAGGGTTTTGGTAGTGTTAAGCACAAGTGCAGCAGACAACAATACACCACCTGATAATGAAAAAGATCATGGCCTGGTCCAGATAGCAGTTCACATCCTAGGGCAAACAGCTTTGCATTCAAAATTAGCTTAAATATTTGTGTCAGCAAGTGCAAACTTTTACGTTCTGCCTAATGTACAGAAATCTGCAAAACAAAAACAACAACGAGAGATGCTAGAAAAGTGATCCAAAATATTTAATTGTTCTTTCTCTTATGTTTGCTTTGTTTGATATATATGGATTTGAACACAGTATGAACACAGTGTGAATGGCTTTCAGCTAACATGCAGCACAAAGACGTTCACTGAGTGAGTTCACCATAGCAGAGCTGACAACTAGCGGTTGTTGTGAGAAATGTTGTGAGAGCTTGTAAAGGTTTTCCTCACTCCTTTGGGTTCAGTGTGAGAAACCAGGCCTATCATGGTGATCATAGTGATCAAACAATCTTTTGGATTAGGGTTTCTGCATTTGCAGGCTCATTGGGGATAGGCATATATCTCTATATTTATAAATATATATGCACTTATGGATATGTTTATTGATTAATAAGTTTTTAATTGGATATTATGTATTGTAAAGCTGCTTTGCGACAATGTTCTGTTGTTAAAGGTGCTATACAAATAAAATTGAATTGAATTGAATTGAATGGGTCTTTGCTTATCTCTGCAGCTTGGAGTCCCACATGCAAATGGATATCACCATGTGTCAATTACGAGGAATAGAGACACATAACAACCAGCACACCGCTGATACCATGAGACCACAAAGACCAGAACTGAACTGCTATCTCACACCCCAATGGCAATGCCTCTCCACATGCCTCTTTCCATGTGTGTGTCTGTGTGTTTACCCCTTCTCGGCTACATCCTGTGTCTTTAATAGGGTTTAGTGTGAAAGCTAGGATGAAAATTAAGATGAGACTCTGAAGCAGAGGAAGCTGAGTATGAGACGTGTGTGTGTGTGTGTGTGTGTGTGTTTCATGTACAAGTATTGTAGATCAAAGAGCACTCTATAGGGGTTTAATTAGAATTAGCACCTATCCGTTAGTCTGGTTGAGGAGACGCTAAGGCCAGGGTTGCCTGAATGGTTTAATCACAATGGCAAGCTCGTGACAAACACGAATCACTAGTTTCAGTAGCTTGTGTACAAGATTGCTATCTTGTTTTCACGTTTTCCTATCCTTGTCTCTAATAGCAGCTACTTTAAGGGATGTCCTGAAGGATGAAGACTGGTTATTGGCCATTTATGGTCATTTATGCAGCTACAGCTAAATGTAGTGCATTTACATTGACAGCACATTAATATATCAGCAGCAATCTGCTGAACGTAGTGAACCTTTCTGCTAAAAATATTTCCTTTTCAAATGACTTTTTTTCTTACTTTGTGGCAGACTCTTGGTTCTTAAAATAACAGCATACACACAATTGTTCTTCACACATGTTCATCATTTAGTCATTAATTATTGTTGGAATTTTTCAAAAGGCCTGAGTACATTTGTGCAGCATGACATCTTCAAGGACCACTTAGTCCTTAAATGTAATTAACTTCATGAAAGAGGGTCAATGAAAAAGAACATTCCTTAACTGCAGCATTGAAGACGACAAGAATAAACAGAATTGTATTTGTTTGTTCAACTCATGTTCAATCACCCTGTCACTATGTTGTTATATGAGCATTAATCCTCTAGACACTCTTAAACCTTACCTTTGTAAATATTTGTCCTTTACTAAGATACGAGCTGTAAAAGAGTGAAATCTATCAAATTCCTCTTTGTGGTGAAAGTCAAACTCAAAGTTAGTTATAGATAAAGACCGACAGGTGTTTTTATTTATAAAAACTAGTAAGTAGGAACTTCATTTTTAAAGTTTAAGAATGAATAGTTTTGTGACCTCAACTGCACTTCAAGGCCCAATATGACTATAATTAATTTAATGTCACCCAGAAACGGGTGTGTTCACTTTTGAGTCTGTTTCCTCTCAAGGTTTTTCCTCATGTAATCTCAGGGAGTTTTCCTCGCCACTGTCACCTCGGGTTTGCTCCTCAGGAGTCTAAATCAACATTTCTGTAAAGCTGCTTTGTGGAAATAACTAAAAGTTAAAAGTATACAAATAAGATTTAAATGAATGGAACTGCAGAGCTGATTTATTGCAAGGCCAGGAGTGTACACTCCACAAGAATGAGTTTTAAGCAATAATAAACTGTACAGACTTTTATTGTTTGCCTGCCAGTTCAAAAAATGAAATCAAAAGCTTCACGCATTTTATATTTGTGTATGTTGTACTGTGTATTTTTCTGAGTAATGAATGAGGAAGATAGAAACATCTAAGCAACAGCAGGAGAAGAAACAATAATAATAAATAGTTCTTTTGGACGCTCATAAATTCTCCATGTGTGTTTTGAAGTCCTTCCCCCTCAGTGCTTTTCATGCTACAGATGCTAAACACCTCTTCAGGAATGTTACCATAATCTTTTAAGTTTTCCACTGGTGATATTTGTGATGTTATGGTGCATATATGGTACGAAGAATGTTAGTGTCATGCAAAAATCTCAGAAAAGCCTTTGATGGTGATTTTGAAGAAAAGTAAAGCCATGTGGATTTCCGTGGCAAATGGAGTAAAAGCGCCACTGTTTGAACAGGAGGAAACACCTGACCTGCCACTTTTCACAACCAGCAATAACACTTAGAGGTGAAAAAACAAACTAATGCTTCAGAATCTGTCTCCCGGTCTGGTGATGGAATCTTGGCTCACGTAAATTCTCTCCCTGTCCCAAATGGTCTCACACCCCTTGGTAAAGTTTTCACAAAGTTAAAGAAACTCTCATTTGTCACATTAGTTAAACAGCTAAATCAGGCGAGAATGGAGCTGTGGACTGAAGAGTAATAGACTCTACTGCCAAACAAACATTATTATTCGGGGCTCAGCTTTATGGGTTATCACTCGTGTCATGTCACCGTGCAAATTAGGTGCATAGTAATGAAATAAAAAAATAGAAAAGGATGTTTGAAGACAGCCCTTATATTGGATTGAAAAAGCGCAATATCTGAATAGCTTTCTGTTGTTATTAAATCCATACAGGCAGTATGAGGAAGAGTTAGTACAGGTTGAATGGGATAAACCATGGGATACTTGACAAAACAGTATATGGAAATTATGTTCTGATAGTTAGAACATAAAAGGATGTAGAGGTATCCTTTAAGGTTTTGAATGTTCAGTGTAAAAACAAACTTTAATTCACTTACTCATCACAATTCCTTCTTGAACAATTCTACACTGGGTCACAAAATCATCTGATTTATACAAATGTATCAGTTTATTAGTCATATGTAGGTTAAGACAGACTCAACAGTACAAAGAAATGTGCTGAACGAGAAAAACAGGACAACTCAGCAATGAGAAAAGAGAGTCATTTTTCTGCTTCATTTTTTATTTATTTCTTCTGAACAGTTTCTTTCACTGTCACTGACATTTAGATAGAATTTAGATCTCTTAGAGATCTCCATTTTAGGACTCATTCAATTCCAATAATTCACATATTAATATTCCAGACATGCTGGGCACTCCAATCTTTAAGCCTGAGCCTGTTTAGATTTGTAACTTTTAACATTTTAATATCTAGAATAAATCTTTAACCCTATACTATCTGGTTTTGTACAGTCTTTTTTTCATAATTCAGACTTTGGGTAAACCATTTAGCATAATACAAACAATATTCTTGTGATTTTTTTTCCATGTCTGTATGTGTGCTTTTATCTTTTGTCATCACCAAGTTAATTAACATTCTGCTGCTTAATGATCTTCTTAGCCAAATGTAAGAAATGCCTTAATTAACCATTCAGTGTCCTGATATTTGGATGTATGATTTGATATGGTGTTAGAATGGCACTCTCTCTCGACAGCCCAGTGCTTGTCATGGTTACCACAGATCATCCCCATCCATAGCAGTATTAGCATTCTACCAGTCAAACCCCCCTCCGAATGGCAGCACAACCCCTCCGCCCAGAGCTACACTGCCATATTCTGAAGTGGGAAGATCCATCATCGACTTGGAAATGGGGATGCCTTAACATACGTCTCATTCTTCTGCATGGCCTGCTCTTTCACAGACAGTATTGCTTTAAAAGTGGCACTGCTGGGGTCATACTGTCCTGGGAAAGTTAAGTTCTCCTTTTAAATCAACAAACGATGCAGCCTTCTGCCGAGGATATGAATGTGCCCAGTGGCAGATGGCAGTGTCCCATACCCATAGACTCACGCACGCCTTAATCCCCGGGGGATCCTGCATTCCCGGGTCATCAGTTGTTCACATCAAGTACAAAAAAGGGGAGCGAGAAGGACACAGAGAAGAGGTTGCATCCCTCCACCCATAATCCCCCTCCCTAAATTAAGCAAATACGTTTCATTTTAGCTCTGGAGAAAGAAGGCACGCATACGCCTGGAAAAGCCTAATTAATGTTTATCCCATCAGTGTATGGGATTCTAGGAGTCAAATATTATTGGACTAATATTATCTCTACTATACAGGTTCTACTATACAGATTCTATATTATACTATTCCAAATTAATGAAAATAATGACTTATATCTTTGCATCCTATATCACTCATCACCCTACAAGAGATAAGCAGCTGAAAGAGTGGTTCTCTTCAGGTTTCTCTTCTCTTCAACTTTATTACTCGTGAGTAGCTTGTGTTTAGTAGTGCCATTATCCTTAATTTCATACGTGACCGCTCATCTTGCTCATTGTTTATTTAGGTGGGCGAGTGCCACAGTGATCCCACGCTCTAGCTGTGTGTGTGTTTGTACATATCAGCTGCTTCAGTCCAAACAAAGGGGACTCATGTGACTCAGCAGCTTCCCCCAATGCCCCCTTGGGCTCTATTGCTGAGAGAGACTTTCTCACACCTCTCCATCTGGACGGGCTCCTTTCGAAACGTCAATCACAGCAGGGACTCCCATTTTTCTGCCCGCTCTGGGGGATGACCCTCTCTGGGCGATCTGGTGGAAAGTCAGTGATGGCTGATTCTTGCTTAGGGTCTTTGAGAAGATCACAGTGCCGTCTGCTCTGCCATGCATTCTGGAGGCTTGATGAAAATCTCAGGGGCAGGCCTGTACATTCTGTGCTACTACATTTCTTCAGTCAATCTGCACAGGGTTTTTTTTTAATATTGCATTACAAGAGCTTTAACTTTAGATTTATTTTTATTAGGGGAAAAATCAGAACTCTAAGCATTAGAATGCAGGCAATAATAAAGAATCAGTTCAAAATAAACATGGACTATTCCAGTATCATGAGTGTATGTGTCCTGTAAAATATTATTTGTAAGCCCGAATAAATAACATTAAGCACGAGAGAGAGAAAAAACAGTTCATGATGAACTTACTGCAAAAATCTTGGTTCAGTTTTCATGAAAAGCAGTCTGGTGCAGGAGCAGCTTGGGTAAACGTAAAGCAGAAGCCCCCTAGCGGTTGTTCAATAAAAATGCACGTTTAAATCTGATGGCACTAGTGTTTGAGCGCCCCCTAGCGATCTGTAAATAGATTTCCACATAGACCTTTCTCACCCACCTACATAAGTCAAGTATGGAGTGAGTTATGGTTTAGTGCCTACTGTTGGATAGACGTGGTAATGACAGAGCTAGTGAAACAGTATGGTGGCCGACAGGGGCCAGCTCGCTGCAAATATAGAAAATGGATGCATTAAAGTGGCAACACACACATACACACAGGTGGTAGTTTAGAAACAGCTGCAAATTCTTCAGTTCTTCAAAGCATTGCAAAGGATAAACACATTCACTAATTGTATAAACACATTCACTAATTCCACTATTTACACATAGTGGAACACATTGCAATGTGGAAACACCAGCAAATGGAGAAAACTACAAAGCCCTGGGGTTCAACCGAGAAAAACAAAGTGATGTGTAAATCTGCTCAGTTCAGGATTTAGGACTGATAAACCGTTCGCACAGCAGCAAACCAAATTTCTTTGAGAATATATATATATATATATACAACCCCGATTCCAAAAAAGTTGGGACAAAGTACAAATTGTAAATAAAAACGGAATGCAAT
>JAQLOM010000037.1:19844930-19860755 GCA_030068315.1 Chrysichthys thysi | reverse complement strand
GCGGCATCACACCGGAGCGCGCCCCGCTATCTGAGAAGCATTGTGTAATAGCGTTAGTAACGTTATATAAATAAATAGGCGACTAGTCGACTAATAAAATTGACGTTGACTAATTTTCACGGTCGATTACGTCGACTAATTGCGGCAGCATTATTATATAACATTTATTTTATGAATTCTGCATCATTGCATCAATACAAAAAAACATTTTAGATTTCCAAATATTGCTTTGCTTTTCCAAAAACTATAATTTGCGTTTGAAAAACGCTTGCATGTCAGTAAAGAAGCAACATATTACATAAGAGACCATTATTCAGACAAAAAAAACATAATGAAGGCTCCTAGGTTTTGCTGCAAAAAATTGCGACAGTCAAAGTCTCCAGAAGAGCTGTAGCAGATCCTCACTAAAACTTAGCAGCTCATTTCCATATAAAACTGCACACAGTATCTTGCTGTACTGTCAGGAATCTCAAAGTGTTCTCTAATTTTGATCAGTGTCCTTTTTCAAATCTCTCATTTAAGTTTCTTATGCTGTGCTTCTTAATTTATGTAACTCATGAAATATGGTTAAAATACTGATCTTTTACTCCTATTTGAATCATTTCCAAATAGGACTACGTAGTGACCTTGACATTTAGGAAATCGTAGGTTGTTCTCTAATTTTGATCTCCAATGTATATCACATTATCTATTATTGAGCAGGTCTGGTGTTCTGGATGTGACATGGATTCATATTGTCCAAAGTAACAAAAGGGCACAATTTGTTCATCACACTTTACACTGATATAAATAAGCTTTGCACAGTAACTATGGATGTCATTGCCTCAACATTTGTGTAGCATAAACTTATCCTTTAAAATATTATGGATGTTACTTCCCTAACAAACATTTAAGTGCATACATCATCTAAATTTCAGCACGTACAGTGGGAAGGTATTCCGGGTCACTCTGCTGTCTCTGGCAGCATTCCTCATTCTCCCGATCCTGGTGATCATTTTTCTCCTGGATTCCCCCATTCACCCAGAAGCATTCAGGTATGCTATGGATGTGTGTGTGTGTGTGTGTGTGTGTGTGTGTGTGTGTGTGTGTGTGTGTGTCTGTGTCCATACACACACACAAACATATAGTGTGTGTATGTATACACACACTTACTGGTAATATATACAGTACCAGCCAATAGCTTGAACACAAATTTGTGTGTGTGTTTGGCTTCACATTGCTTGGAGGAAGCACGTGATATCCTCCATGGACAGTAGCTTTCTTATGATGGATAAGCACTAGCTAGTGGGATGTTATTATCAAATAAAGAAACTGAGGAGGAATTAGGTTAAAAAAATAAAGTAGAGAAATCGTCAGATTGTGCTGTAAATGGGTCTCATTTATTATGCTGTCATCTACTTCTGTTATATGCTGTAACATGTAGGACTTGACATGATCCTGTTGAGAAATGTCACAACTTTTTCCTTAATTTTTGATTGGTTCTTTGTAGCTGTTTAGTAAAGGTATGTGGAGCTTTTCTCATTTTCAAAAGATTGAGTGAATTGTTTAGAGTTGTCATTCGTGCACTGACATGTCATCGTTGTTTCATAAAGACAGGCTGTTTGGTTTTACAGTACTTCCTCTGTTCATTTCACCTCTGGTAAAGTTTTCTGACACATTTTGGATTTTTATTTAAGGTACCAATTTTTCCCTATACATGAATTTAGAAGCTTGTGTGTATGTGTGTATACACACACACGCTCGCACTGACACACGCATGATGAATTAATCTGTTACTTTTTTTTTTTTTTTTTAAATCCTATGATGGCTGCATTCACTGCTTCAGGTTACTTTTTTCCCTCGGTGAACTCCAGAAACTGTGCTGCTTATTTAAGAACCCTTGGCACTAATGTCAAACCGATCTGCAAAGACATATCATTTATATTCATCTCTCAGTTCTGTGCCAGTGCTTAATGATTGATCTTGTTCCTACTCCTATTGGACACTGCAGTATGCTTCCACCAGTGTTTTTGCTTGTGTTGGGGATTGGATGCTCCAAGCTTTAAATAATGTAATATCCTTTTAATGTGTGTGTTTTTTTTTTTTTGTAGTCTTAATGAACCACCACTCATGACTGGTTGCTTTGAACCCAACCTGAAGCTTAGACAGGCAGAGAGACTGTTTGAAGACCAGCTCATTGGGCCTGAATCCATCGCTAATATTGGAGGTCAGTACATGCTGCTAGTGTGAACTGTCATTCACTCTCTTTCACCCATTTTGTCCTTGTGTAAGGAGCATTGCTACATTAGAAGGACTAGCCAAGTTGGGCAAAGGTCACCTGCCTGTCGTGTTTGTCTAGTTAAACTATAATGTCTCATGTCTGTAGCAGGCTGTTTTGTGTGTATTTTTACTGTCTGTATCCATTCATATGCTCATGTCTAATTTATGTTTTTTTTCCCCCCTGAATTATCTTTTTACAACTTTGCTTCCTTTGCAGATATTCTGTACACTGGTACTGCAGATGGAAGGATTGTGAAAATTGATGGCAGGAAAATCAAGGTTGTAGCAACTCTGGGCAGGCCTCCATGTGGTAAGCCAGAAAGACCAACATTACCGTTTAAACTTAAAACTCACTGGCTGTGTTGCAACATTTTACAATGGCGCAAGTCTGTGTCAACAGATCTGAGGGTGTTAATGGGACAAGTTACATCTGATACAGCACAGAAAAACTATTTATCATTTTGTCATAATTAGATTTCAGCACACTCCTAAAATAAATCACTGAATAGCTGTTGAGTGAGTAGGTTGGTAGGTAGTTTGTAAGGTTTTTTCTGAAAGGAAACATACTTGTATGTAAATTGTGGAGTGAGCTGCTAAGTTATATCTATCATATCATGTGAAATGGAGAGCTATTATAAAATATTATAAATACTGCAAAATTTTGTGATCTCAGTGACTGAAGATCCTCACAAACATGCAAACAATATAACCAGATATTATTGGTTATGCAAATTGAACAGGTAAACAGGAACAAATACTGGTTTAAAAAAATAGGAAGCAGTCTCTGTCCTTTTTTTTAAATTTTTTTTTTAAGGATCAAAGGGGTATGTATCAGGACTTGGATCACACATACATGATGTCCAATAGTTTGTGGACACCCGACACTTGTTTGTGCTTTTTTGAACATCCCATCCCAGATTTAGTCCACCTTTGCTGTTCTAATAAGCTTCACTTTTCTGGGAAGGATTTTCACGAGATTTTTGAGTGTGACTATGGGAATTTGCCCATTTATTCATGCAGATTAATCCCAAAGGTGTACAGTAGGGTTGAGGTCAGGGCCGCGTGCCAGCCACTTAAGTTCTTCCATTCTAACACTGGCAAGCCATGTCTTCATAGAACTACAGTTCAAACACTGGAACAGGTTTGGGCCCCTTAGTTCCAGTGAAGGTGAAGTGTAATGCTACAGCACACATGCAGTTTATACAATAGTGTGCTTCCAACTTTGTGGCAATAGCTTGGGAATGACTCACATATAGGTGTGATGGTGTAATATGTGGGCTGTCCGGTATGAAGCTCAGCTTAAGACCCAGTGGTCCTTGGTAAGTGTCTGGTCATGGTGGTTTAAATTGGGTTACTAGAATGTTTATGTTCTGGGAAACAGAACCAACTAAATTTATTGGAAACATTGTGGACACAAAAATAATAACAGTTCCACACACATCTCTAGTTGAGACCAGTTATGAACCTGAGTGGTGAGGTGAGGAAAACTGATTGAGGAGAATTCACAGTCCATGCTGTCAGTACTGGCATTACAATATCTTTCTTGTAACGATCAATAATACAGCTTGTTTAATCAACCGTGATTTTTAAGCATGTGATATACAGAAAATGGGGAGCCAAATGTTGTTTCACTTTTCTTTTCTCTATGTGAAGGGTCTCCTGAGCAGGAGCATGTTTGTGGACGGCCGCTTGGAATCAGAGTGGGTCCGAATGGCACTTTGTTTGTGGCTGATGCCTACCTGGGCCTGTTTGAGGTTAATCCTTTCACAGGTTAGATAAAGAAAAACACCGTAGTTTTGTAGTTTTTCTCTTTTTCCATCCACTTTTTCGAGAGCTCTAATCAACCATTACACCTTTAGTCAAAAGTTTGGACACACCTATACAGTCATGGGTTTTTCTTTATTTTTGACTATTTTCTACATTGTAGAACAATACTGATGCAAAACATCAAAACTATTAAATAACATATGGAACATACATGTTTCATATTTTAGATTCTTCAAAGTAGGCAGTGTTTACCTTGATGACAGCTTTGCACACTATTGGCATTATCTTCACCAGCATCATGAGGTAATCACCTGGAATGCTTTTCAGTTTACAGGTGTGTCTTATCAAAAGTTCATTAGTGCCTTCTTAAAGGGATCCCCGGCTACTTTGACATGCTGGCCTTATATGATTAACGCTGGCATCAGTTATAAATACGTAATACCAAAAAAACTCAAATATGGTCGTTTGTAGTAATTTTTATTTAAAAGGGAGAAAATCTGCTCACTGGTAGTTCGCCATTTTTGTTTATGTTGCAAAGCCTTCTGGGTCGATGACGCCAAACGGCTGCTAGGATTTGCCGTCTCTGTTGATGAAGGCAGTCTCTGCAAGATGAACATGACTTCTGTTCAGGCTTTTCAGTTTGAACCTGAGCGCGCTGCAAGTTTGGAGGACAACTCAGCAGACAATACTGGAAATGATGAGCATGAAGATGATCAGAGAGGTGAGGAAGTGAGAGTTGGCCACAATCAGTGGTGCCTGTGCAAGAACTGCTTACCAATGCTAACAGAGAGGGAGAGTGTTTGTTGTAATGAGCTCCGTTTTCTGTCAGGGGCAGTTCAGGGAGAGCAGATGGATCAAATTAGTGTCATTGTGTGATGAAAACGTATTGTGTATATAACTTCATATTCATCTACTACTGTAGGCCTATATAGAAGAATACACTGTAAAACACTATGACGTTCTGGTTATTTACAGATATTCCATGTATCACAGCACAGGAGAACTTCGACACAGTTTGCCTTAATCGAGATGTGATATGGGCTGCTCTTGTCAGTCTCCATGATCCGCACAGTGCTGGTCTACCAAATCGAAATCAGGTGACTAATAGGCAAGTGAAAGTTTTTGCTCTAGGCCAGGGGTTGTCAAAGTGAATGCCATGAATGTTAGAAAGAAAAACAAACTAGGCTAGAGGTGGAGAAACGTTTGCTGCTTCTGTAATGTTATGGGAAAATTACAACCAAAAGCCGCACAGTGTGGCATTATATCCTTTTTTGGCAATAGCAACATTGCATTGCTTTTAGCACAAATTGAAGTCACCTCTTGTTTAGCCTGAACAACCTTTTGACATCATCGACCCAGAATGCTTTGCGATGTAAACAAAAATGGTGACCTACCAGTGAGTGGATTTTCTCCCTTTTTAATAAAAATGACTACAAACGAACATATTTGAGTTTTTTTGGTATTACGTATTTAGAACTGACGCCAGCATTAATCATATAAGGTCAGCATGTCAAAGTAGCCGGGGATCCTTTTAAAGCATTTAAGCCCATCAAAACAGTGAAGTGTAAAGCATAAAAATACAATAAATAGCCCTAGTCAACAACTATAGTAACCCATATTATGTTAAGAATCGTTCAATGATGATGAAAAAAGATAGTCCATTATTACTTTAGGGCATGAAGTGTCTTTTTAAGTAAAAAAAAATTACAAATACACATTGAATTGGAAGGTGTCCAAACTTTTGGTTGGTATTGTATTTTTTAATTTAAATGTTCTTTCATCTTGACTACTACCAACCAGGCCAAAAAATGCATTTCCACAAATAATTTACAGAAAAATAAAGCAATAGTCTGATCATCAATAACATATCCTCAGATGTGACACTTAATATCAGCCAAACCCATCCGAAGAAACATGCCAACATTCTGAATATATTTTACTTTAACAAATGTCCAGTATCCTGTATATAGTGATCAATACATTCAAACAATCAAACAAGTCTTAAGTATTTATAGCCAGTATATCACACAAACTAGATAGGTACCATTCAGTGCACTGATGCACATTATTTCAATATTAGTCTCATCACATGCAGAGAACACTTTGTCCAAGCCTCTGTTTATCCTGAACAATACAAAGTAGAATCCTTCCTTCAGCCTTCTTTCAAATTGTCATACTGGTGCCTTGTAGACTAATGTCTCATACATTAATGTCTCAGAGATTTACTCCGCTGTCTTTGGCCTTCAGGTGAGTCAACACTTCTAGTGAGCACCAAGAAGATGATCGGGGGTCGACGGCTCTCTTTTGTCAATGACCTGGATGTGACACAGGATGGAAAGAAGTTGTATTTCACTGACTCCAGCAGCAGGTGGCAGCGTAGGGACTTTATGAAACTGATCATGGAGGCCACAGCAGATGGCCGGTAAGTGACTTTAGTGAGTTCATGGCTTTGCTTTCACTGTGCTTTCAAGTAATATTGTTTTAATGCATGTTGGTGCTACAATTAGTAATGTATAAGTATTATCAAGGCTGTTCACATAATTCTATGGCTGCTGATATTGATTTGGTATTTTAGCGTTCTGGAGTATGATACTGAGACTAAAGAAGTTGCAGTCATGATGGAGAACTTGCGCTTCCCTAATGGTATTCAACTGCTTCCCGATGAAGAGTCTGTTCTTGTTGCTGAAACTACAATGGCAAGGATAAGGAGGTAGATTTCCATCTTACTGTTTGGTGGGTATCTGGGCTATACTGTAAAAATTGCCTTATAAACTACAAGATGATGCAGCAAGACTGAGGAAATGTTAATGCCATCTTTCATTCAACCCTGACAAAAGACTCTATATTTTACCCTTATCATTCAACCTACGGAATTTATTTGAATAAATGTGATTAGCCAGTGGATGAAATTATGAAACAGTGTGATCAAATATTTCACATGATACATTTGAATAACTCACTGTAATTGATTACTGACCAATATCCATCCACCCATTATCTATACCGTTTATACATCAGCGTCTCAGGAAAGCTGGAGCCAATCCTAGTTGACTTTGGGCGAGAGGCAGGGTACACGCAGTCAACAAAGGGATTATGACCTAAAATTTTTACACTAAATGGTAGACTACTCCATTAGTAGGTGATGCATATACTATTTTAATACAGTATTTAGTATGCTAGCATGTGATTTGGGTTTGTGTGTAATACCACTCTGAATGATGAGTGAAACAAGCCTGGAGAAATGGACCATTGCTGCTGCAAAGCGGCATATTAATCTTCCCAAATGTAAACTTGAATTAATAATGGTTGGAATCAATTTTTAGTCACTTTCCAACTGCTCTTCCAACTCCTCATGACTCAATTCACTTAGGAAAGCTTACAGGTCAGCATGACTGCACACAGCTTACTTAGCTTGGGGCTTAATGACCTTAAAGATTGAATCTGTTTTTTTCCTGTATTGGTTTGAAACAGCAACAGCTTGTAAACTACTGATTTTAAAACAGGCAACATTCTTTGAAAACTAATGAATATTAATTTGGGGCCTGCTTTAAGAACGTTAATGTTTAAAAGGGAGTGTCATGGAAAATTGTTTTTGAGCGGGAATGGAAGGAAAATCATGTCACTTCAGTCACATGAGATATTTCATGTTTTTTTTTTTTTTGTTTTTTTTTAGATTCGGTTTGTGGCAAATGCTAGAAATTCTTTGTATGAATTTGTTCTTATTTTTCGTATTCTGCCCTAAAGCATTGATGAAGTTGGGCAAGACATTCCTACTGAGTTTAGCAGATTAAATTAGCTTTGCCTTCTGCTTTCCCCTTCCCATTTTTCCTCACATTTGCATGTTGTTCACATGTTTATTTCAGAGGTTCCCTTCTTGGCCTGCAGTTGATTGAATGTCACGTCTAAAATTTTGCCCTGTTGACCTTCCTACTTTCACTTCTCACAGACGAGTTCTGTTTTGTAAATGTGCTCCACGCTGTCCTCTCACTTCTCATGTCTGCTGGAGTCTCCCCACCCTGCACGCATGCACGCACACATTCAAGATTTACCTGGGTGAATGATGCAAGCTTACTGTTGCCTAGGTAACTGAATCCTTCATTAAGCTTCCAGCGTTGAGAGACAAATGGCACGTTCATTCTGTTAGTGAAGCTAGTGTGGGCACAAAAAGGGGAAGTGTAGGAAAAGCTCCTGTGTAGGCTTTGTGTTTATTGTTGTGGTTAACATAAACTTTGTTTCGTGGGCAACTGGACCGATTAATTTTAGTCAGGATTTGATTCAAATAAGGCTGAAGGAAAGATACCAAAATAAAATTTACCCAGCTGCAGTTAAGACAGACCAGTAGGAACCAGCATTATGCAGCTAATTCACCAGTAGCTTTTATTGATCATTGAGGAGACTTCACATTGTGTGAATTTTGAAGGTTGAATGAATCAGATCCTTATGAAAGGTATCTAGTGAGCTATCCTTGAGATAGTTTCACGTTTCTGGTCAGCTGCTCAGGATTCGTTAGGGGACATCAGAGAAACAGTTATGAAGATAGATTACCATATAGAATTATGTAACGTCAAGGTCATGGGTTTACATTAAACAGCATGTTCCTTTTTATGAATAAAGTACAGAAGTTTTGCCAAACATGAACATGGCCCAGACTTGACTACAGCAGGTTTATTTGTCTCAGTCATTACACTCCGAGGTTGTTGATTGTGGAGTGATTGTTTCATTTTTGTTATTATTTAACTGCCCAAAGGATACATGTAGCTGGTCTCAATAAGGGAGGCATGGACACTTTTATAGAAAACCTGCCTGGCTTCCCTGACAACATCCGCCGCAGCTCCTCTGGTGGTTACTGGGTGGCCATGTCTGCCATCCGGCCAAACCCTGGCTTCTCCATGCTTGACTTCTTGTCACAAAGACCCTGGATTAAGAATATCATATTTAAGGTAGGTGTCTTTTGCCCAAACAAGCTGCCTTCCAAAATTATTAGCACCCTCAATAAACAGCCAAAATTAGTTGACGTAACTGAATAATGAGAGAAATTGAAAATTCAAATAAAGCAAAATAATCATAAATAAAATTTGGTTTTGGTTGACTCCATTCCTCCAGTGTCTAAAAGTCTCTTATTGGTCCTCATTAAGCTCCTTCCACAGGTCTCAACTGGTGTGTAGTAATCACCATCTCAGTCCTCTAAAGGAATGCTTGTTTCTCTGTCCAGTGAACATTTTCTGTGTGTATTTGGAGCTGTGTTTAGATTAGTTTCCTGCTGGATGAGCTAACCATGACCCAGTTTTAGTGTCCTGGCAAAGACTGAGATTTTCATTTAAAATTTTCCGGGGCCTCATTTATAAAACTTTTTGTCAAGGTAAGATGTAGGTCCCCAGAAAAGAAACCACTGTTTATTAATAATTCATCAGCATATAATCAAGGGGAAATACAAATACTGGTGAAATCAATGTCTACACAGCAGGGAAGAAACGAGAATTTCAGAACGTGAATATTTTAATACATATCTGTTTAAAAAAAATTCTAGATATACTGAAATAGACGATCAAACACCTAGGTTTATCCAAGACAGCTACTAATCTGAGATCAGTTGCACATTTTTGGAGTGATGGTAGTTTCTCCTAAAATAAAAAAGTAATCTGACCGTGCCTTTACTGAATATGGGAGCATTTCAGTTATACTGATTATGCTTCAGAAAATCAGCAACTGTTGCCACTTGCATTTTAATGTTGGCCCCATTGACAATTTTGAAATATTTGCAGTGCCTTGTAAGATAGACCCATAAAGATTGCATGATTATTGCATGATGATCTCTTCAGTGCTGGCTGTAATTCAGAACAGGATTCCAAGTGGACGTCCCTTGACAATTAAGGTGGCCCATAACCCAGTCATTATGTTAGGCCCAAAAATATCTTAAGGCTTTCTCATTAATCTCCTATTGGCAGAATGTAAAATAAAAACCTCCAACATGTCTAATTGTCAACTTATAATAGCCTGAAGCGCACACACACTACTTTTTTGGAAGGGCCTGCAAGCATAAATATGACAAGGGATTACGTGTAGATGTTGGTTAATTCTGACTACGGACACTTAACACTTTTCATAAACACTCAACTTCAGTTATGACCTCAGAACTTCAGTCATTAATTGCTATTTGGGTATTCCCTGATTTTTGCCATGTTGATGGATAACAATGTCTCTGGCTGTCATCTCATGTTTACACCCCAATGAAATGCAATGCCACGCCATCCACAGAAGTCTTCCTAAAGGTTCAGTTTTGCTTTAAAAACGTTTAAATATTAATGCCAATTATTTTTGGTGAATCAGAAAAATTGTGTGGTCTCTAATAATTGCAAATTTTTTTAAGAATTATTTTGAAAAATAAATTTTCCACCATGTCACTGTTTTGCTCATCTCCACTGAGGGTCCTAATAATTCTGGAGGGCATGGCAGCAGATTTTCATATCAGTGATGCTATGCACTCTTCTTCTAGCTTTCAGGTTGATGATTACTGTCACATTATTCTTAATCATGGACCTGTCATTTATGAAGCAATGTTCTCACACCCAAGGATGTTAAACTCACTGTTATATGATGTGGTAAGACAGTAGCAAGGTCTTCAGGGCCAGATTGCTCATCCCCAGTCTGTCTGCATTTTCAGCTCTTCAGCCAGGAAATACTAATGAAGTTTGTACCACGCTATAGTCTGGTGGTGGAGCTGCAGGATGGAGGAACATGTGTGAGGAGTTTCCATGACCCTCATGGCACTGTGGCAGCCTACATCAGTGAGGCCCACGAGCACAATGGTCATCTTTACCTGGGCTCCTTCCGCTCTCCTTACCTGTGTAAACTGGACTTGAGTAAAGTGTAAAAGTCTTAAAGGAACATGGGACTATAGGTCACAGGCATTTCTTCAGTCATGTAACATTTCCTCAGTGGTCTAACATTTCCTTAAGAACCAACAAACCCTTTTTGCATCTGCTCCCATAATCATCTTCTGAACCAAGGAACCCTGGTCCATCATAGCCATTTTTGCATTTAATGCAGATGCCGTCATTCAGCTTTGATGCATGTTTAGATTTTTATTCTGCTGAGCCATGTGACTTTGTATTTCAATTTTCCCCCATTATAATGGATGTGTGTGTGTGTGTATATATATATATATATATAGAGAGAGAGGCATGCTTGCAGATATCAGCTTGCTTTATTTAAGAGGTGGCATTTCTATATTTGTTTTGCTCTTATGACAGGAGGTGCACAGTGTTTGCACTGTTATTTGGGTTATTTGTACTGAACTGTCATATGGCCCTTAAAATAGAGCTGCTGATTTACTTAAACTCTGCAACAGAAATGAGCCCAGATGGCAACTTGTACATTTCATAACTTAGTTGCAAGACTGAAATAACTCTGGTATGACAACAGTATTTTGCAAATCCATCACTGTTCCTTAAAACACGAACATTGTGCTTGAGAGTCTGAACTTGTTTGCAATCATTTCAGCTTGAAGAGGGAACAAGCAATAATTTCCTATTGAATGCTTATGCCAATTTGTGATGCAAGAGTCTGGTAGCAGTTGTAGCAGCTACTGCATAGCATGTACACTGAATAAATACACTTGCCTGGGTGTACAGTGCACCCATATCTTCCACTGTAATGCAAAAGCAAGGGACTACAAGATTACTGTGAAAGATTGATCCAGTACAGCATCAAACCAGCTGCTCTAATAAACCACAAAGAAACCTTACTACTTGACATGTGTCTAGAAGTAGACATGAAGAGTACTTCTCTAACAGAAGTGTTTCTCTTAAACTGTTTACATGCATGCACTATTCTGACTGTAGGATCAGGACAACAGCAACTAGGCATTATGCATGATAAAGGCACAGTTGACTTGTGTACAGCAATTGAGTATTTTATTCTTAGCCAGTTAACAAGTTCAAAAGCACATGTAGTTTCAGGTGTAGTTATTAGCAATGCTTGGTGGAAGGAAGACAAACAATACTTATGGTCCTCATCATCTTCTGCCATAGTATAGCCCACACCTCAAAATTACAGAGAAAAGTCTGAAAGAGAAACATTACATTTGGCCAAATACAGTTTAAGCAGCACCAAGTCCAATGGTAAAAGGATTGACAACTGAAAAAGACTAGCTTTGGATTTAAACAGAACACATTTCACCTGTTGTAACTTAGGATTTAGCTGGAAGGCACAGTCAGCAAGGTCAGTAGTCTCCCTCTTCATGCACACAGTCCGAGATAGCTTGACTTTAAGAATGTACATTATACCTTTAACAACCTGTGATAAAAAAAATAAATAAAAATAAAAAAAAAAAGTAGCTGCAGTATGTTGTTGCTTTTAGATCACATGAAGACTTAAGAGGCAGGATGGAAGGCTTACTTTTCTTTGTGCATTAACAATGGCTGAAGCCTTAAAAAAGAAGGCATCATTGGACATGTTGTTGAAGGTGTAGGTTGCAGTTAGGACAGCCTCTTTAACTTCAGTATCATTCTTACTAACATTTTGTGGTTTGCCTGGAGCTGGACCATCCACAAAGATAGACACAGGAGAGTTCTCTGGAAGAGGAGTTTCAAACAGATCAGAATTTTCCTTTTGATGAAAAAACCTTGATCACACACATAGCGCAAACTTAAAGTGAAGGATTTCTAAGAGTCAGACAGCAAAGTCCTTGATACTTACCAGTTATGCTGAAAAAGCACACAATGCAGTTTAAGCCCACCCACCTTTTTTTTTTTTTAATTTAAAACAGGCTATTAAAGCCTTTTAATATACAAAACCTCACAAAAGACCAGCATATATTCATGGTTTTCTTACCAGATGAACAAAACCCAACCAGCAGAAAGACTAGAAGCAAATGATAACAAGCGTCCATGGCTGTGCAAGTTCTCTCAGTTTTGCTCAGCGACTTCCTGTGAAGCAACACGTCAACCACCTCAACTTGACTGATACAGTCCCCCAACTGCACTCACCCACATTCCTTCCGGAAAGTTCCACTTAAACTAAACCAACCCCCTGCTGCAACAACGGACACAGGTGAATTTAATTAGGCAATTCCGAGTAAGCGTATTAGCTCTCACAGGATGCTAATAACTGATGCTTACTCTAGCTCATTACACTATAAAAAACAAAAAAGCCAATTATGCTCGCTAATTATTTAACTAAGCCTGTATTGTGGTTAAATTTCAATACTGATATTATTATTATTATTATTATTATTATTATTTGTGTGAACTTCACAGAGGCCATCAGTTAGAGACGTGGCTGAAACCAAAGAGTTTAATGTGTAGAAATATGTCGACTCTGAAGGGTGAAGCAAACCTAAGTGGTTTCCCACACATCCTGTGTTCAGAGAGTGTATATATACACACACAAACACATACTGAGTCTCCATTATTAAAGAGCTGGTGTGGCCAGAAAGCAAACTTCTGATTTGAAGCAAAAATCTTCTTAATTAAATTGGATAATTTGCTTCAATCAAAGGATCTTTTTAGTGAAGTAACCACAGAGAAAAATAATACAGTCAGCTTCAGAAAAGCAGCTTCCCACAAGGTTAAAATTCCTGCCACGAAACTTGGAGTAATGCCCTCTTCATGTGGTGAAATCAAACAGCTTCCCTTTGTGAAAGCAACGCTATGTGCTTTGTAACGGAGATTTTGCCCTTTTTTCCCCCTGAGGTCATTCACTTTTCAATTTTTTGCGTCTCCTTTTTGTTCTTGATGTTACAATTTTTCTTTTGTCAACATGCTTTATTAAACAGGATACAGTCATTGCGCCTGTATATTGTGGAGTTTGCTCTCCTGCAGGTGGCGCTGTGTAGACACTGAAATTTTCTGTGTTGTACTGCATGAGAAATAACGTGTTTGAGCTCTCCTGTGTCAATAAGCTAATCATTATTGCTGGCAGACCTTGGATACAGAAATATCCATTATTTAGCAGGCAAAATGAAACCTGGGAAAAATATAGATTCTGGTTCATAATTTAGAACAGTGGCTTTGTGGCATGAAAAGCACACCTACTCCTGAAGTGCTTTACTTTGTTGTACAATTACTATTATTTTGAGCCTAGCTCCATTTTCATATTCCTACATCTTGTTTTAAACTGCATTATAAACTTAAGGAAAGTTTAAGCTGATGAGTCTCTTGGTTGAAAACAAAAATTATTTCGTTATACTGGAATCCCAGTATCGTATGCATAGGTAGTGTTCACCTGTCAAGAGTGTCTTTGTCCTTTCTGACGATTGGTACTGGGTCTGGCCAGTTCCTCATGTGTATGTTTCTCTTGTATTTTTTTATTTTTTTATTATTTTTTTTTTTGTGGCATGTGTTGTCTGGTCATAATTGAACCTATGCCTGTCCACTTCAGCATAAATTGGATTTGGGTTGCTGAAGAGTGTGCAGCCATGTCCTCATATGAGAGAGGACAAGGCTCACCAGAGCATTCACACTGAACCCCCTGCCACCAAAATCCCTCTCCATCTGTTGTTTCTCAGCTGCTCCAGCGGTACCTATTCAGGGGCTTTTACTCATTTTTAATTTCGACCCTGGCACAGATATTCTAAATCCTAATAGTGTGAGGGACAGTTTTTATATCATGGGTCATTGTTTAGTGTAGCTTTTACCAGTATCATCATTGTTATATAAATATTTCACATATAACACACATCACAAAAAACACATAATCACAAACATGTTTTCAAGTGTCTGGAAGAAGAGATTTGTTCATTTTCAGACTGCAATGGATATTGTGGATATTATTTTATGTGATTCTATCTTAACGGTTTATATAATGTCCTTAACTATTTGAAATGATACGTTCAAATCTTTATCCAGTGTGACTTTCATTTATTTATTTATTTGTTTGGTAGTATTTTTAGTTTTTCTTAGCTTACCTGCTATAAATCTGACTCTCTGGACTGAAGACAAAAAAAAACACTAATATAATTTGATCGTGAAATGGACAGGCAAATGGAGACATGCTGCAATGTAATAGATTTTGTAATTTTTTTCCTCACAATTACATATTATTAGATCAGATGATATTAGATAATTTATGTAAATTTTTGTTTCACAGCATGTCACATCACTGGAAATATTGAGGCAGTACAAGAGACCCGTGACTGTGGAAAGAAAACCATTTATTCAGGACACAGCAGTACAAATTCTCAGTTGTTGACATTACAGGGATTTCATATTCCTCTAGTACTGTAGAGAAATATTCTACATCCCAAATATCTCATCAGATTTTATTCTTAGATTTATTCAGATTGCCCATTAAATGTTTAGGAATTTGATTCTCAGAGTGGATAACCCTTTTATTATAGAGCATGGATCCCTACTGATATGTGTGATCAAATGTGAGCATCACTCATCCATTTCACAGATGCCCAGCTATATATAGGCTGTTTAAAGAGCACTGCTTAAATAATCCATTCACTTTAAAACTCACTAAATAAAGTCATAATATTTAAAGATAGAAAGTTTAAAAGCCAGATAAAGTCCTAACATTATCATAAGCATAAATTGGCAGTATGAGAGTATTTGCATGTGGGTGGACTGAGGGAGAGAAAATGGGAAGCTCCCAGTTCCCATAAAGGTCCTTGAGTTATGTATTTGCAAAAAATGAAAACCAAAATGATCAAGCATATCTTGACTTCATCTGACACATTCTTAATTATAATATAAAATAATAGACTGTACTATTCACATAAGGGCGGCACGGTGGCTGAGTGGTTAGCACTGTCGCCTCACAGCGAGAAGGTCCTGGGTTCGAGCCCCGGGTTTG
>JAQLOM010000037.1:19689141-19700935 GCA_030068315.1 Chrysichthys thysi | reverse complement strand
ATCTTCCTGACATTATGAATGAAAGCCAGAGAGCAGTATATATGAAGATGTTGTTTGTTGTTGTTGTTGTTGTTGTTATTATTATTATTATTATTATTATTATTGTTATTATTATTATATTATCGTGATGCATGATATTGGGGTGTAAAGATGAAGAGAATTTACTTTCACACATTTACTCTCACACAAACCTATGTGGTGTTAACAGCCATAGCCATGCGCAGAAGGACAGATGTATTGATTAGTATATGTAAGAAATCATTTTGATCATACCTAAAATATAGCTGCCTAATAATGGACAATTTGTCTTTTATTGTTGCTGTAGTTTTCAATGAACCTGTTTAGGACCCTGCCACCTTCTTCCAATCCTACTGGAGCAGAATTTGATCCTGAGGAGGATGAGCCTACACTGGAGGCAGCTTGGCCTCACCTACAGGCAAGTGTGGCCCTCTGTACCACATTAACAATAATAAATTGTGAAATTAGTAGATTCAACGGCTGTTTCAGGAAGAATGGCCCACTGCATTTGTGGTTGTCCTTTTTTTTTCTTTAAAAAAAAAAAAAAAGGACCTGATAGTGGAGCAAGAAGGGTTTCATCAATTTTCCCCCAGTAGCTGGAGAAACATTTATGTTGCTAAAATCTGAGTTGTCCTAAGAAACCATATAGGTGCGTTTTGACAAGCATGATGCCTTTGTGCGGAGCTCTGGGTTACAGTGATGACATGAAACTAGATTTGGGTGAATATTGGGTATAAGATTTTGTCTTCTGCTGTTTCTTTAGCTGGTGTATGAATTCTTCTTGCGGTTCTTGGAGTCACCTGATTTCCAGCCTAATATCGCCAAAAAATACATTGACCAAAAGTTTGTATTATCTGTAAGTGTCTATTCCTGCACACTTGATGGCAAAATACAATGTCAAAAAAATCATGTACTTGGTTATATCTATAGTTTTATTTTACATTGAGCTCATATTTTTTTCAGTAATGCTTTAAATTGTACCATGACAACATGTAAATGCCTTGTGCAGCTCTTGGAGTTGTTTGACAGTGAAGACCCCAGAGAACGAGATTTCCTGAAAACAATTCTACACAGGATTTATGGCAAGTTTCTGGGTCTTAGAGCATATATCCGCCGACAGATCAACAACATATTCTATAGGTAAATTCTCTGCATATCTTTATGTATACATAAATCATTTGAGTCTTTGGTTTCTTTATGTTTCTGGGGATTTTGGGACTTTATATTTAATAAAAGTGCTTCAATTCTAAGAAGCCTTTATAATCCAAACACTTTTTATTGTGAATTGTTGCATAGATTGTAGTGTGGAGATATTTTCTTTTCATATGGTGAGTGATCTCATTGCAGGTTTATATATGAAACGGAGCATCACAATGGCATTGCAGAACTTTTGGAAATTCTAGGAAGGTGAGCACATGCACTAAACATATTACAAATCAGTCCTAAGGGCCATTCTGCTATGTACTGAATTGAATAAACCTGGTATATCACATGATCAGAACATGTATCCATTTCTTCCCCCAGTATAATTAATGGTTTTGCCCTGCCATTGAAAGAGGAACATAAAATGTTCCTGATTCGAGTGCTCCTGCCACTGCACAAAGTCAAGTCACTCAGTGTCTATCACCCTCAGGTATTTTTCTATTAATGCCCCTTTAAGGCTTTAAAAACTCTACTGACCTATGGCGAAATGATTCTAATGCACTCATAAGGACTATAGTTTTCATGCACAGTATTTTGTTTTTGTTTGTCCTACAACACTGGTACACTTTATGATTGACTAAAGTTTCTGTTAATCATTTAGTTGATCAGGAACACAATTGTGGAATGCAGATGTTGCTCAGGGCTTTAATTAAGATTCAGTGGTGTTGGTCACACTTACTACTTGTGGTAATAGGCTAAGAGGTCTTTTTCTTTTTCCTGCAGCTGGCATATTGTGTTGTTCAGTTTTTGGAAAAAGACAGCAGTCTCACTGAACCAGTACGTGCTATGACCTTTAGAGCTCTAATCATTTTGATTTACATTTTGTTCTAATGGGAATGTATATTTTTGTGCATTCTCTTATACCACTGTATGTTTTCATCCTCCAGGTTATAATGGGTCTCTTGAAGTTCTGGCCCAAGACCCATAGTCCTAAAGAGGTGATGTTCCTGAACGAGTTGGAGGAAATCCTGGATGTCATCGAGCCTTCTGAATTTGTAAAAGTTATGGAGCCTCTGTTTAGACAGCTAGCCAAGTGTGTATCAAGTCCACACTTTCAGGTAAGCAGCCATGCTACCTACCAGCAAGGCTGAATTTCTGTGTGTGATACTGAGCCCAGCTATGTATATACTTGCTCAATATTCTCTAGATGAAATTTTGTCACATTCTTATTTATGTAATGAGTGTACCAATTTTCAGTTCATTCTATACCTTTGCCACATTGTTCAAAGTTTGCTGTTCAGGGACGATGACTGAGTCGTCGTTGTTTAAATGTTGGGTGTTGATCTATTTTAGAGTGCCCAGCCAGAAAGCTACTACCTGTTTTCTTGTCCATCCAATAGGGTAGATTACCTTTTATGGAAGGGAAGGCTCGAATCAAAAACTGGTTGTGCTGCATTCTGGTGGCCAGCCCAACTAAACTATGCTTGGGTGTTGAGTAAACTTTCATGCTTATTAACTAAAATGACCCTTTATGCTTCAGGTTGCTGAGAGGGCACTGTATTACTGGAACAACGAGTACATCATGAGTCTGATCAGTGACAATGCTGCCAAAATCCTCCCCATCATGTTCCCTGCTCTTTATAAGAACTCCAAAAGTCATTGGAACAAGTAAGGAACCCACATGAATTGTGCTGTTAGTGCTCATGAACACAAGATTGAGCAACTCATTATGTGTACAGCACAAAAAACATGCTTGCTGCTTCCTATGAATGGCTTTGCCAATATTGCCAGTGCTTTTTGTTGTCCTGTGGTAACAGTGGTGCTGTTTTTGCTGCAGGACAATCCATGGGCTTATTTACAATGCTCTGAAGCTTTTTATGGAGATGAACCAGAAGCTGTTTGATGATTGCACTCAGCAGTACAAAGCAGAGAAGCAAAAGTAAGGAGCAAAGAAAATTAGAAAAAGGAAAACATATGATAGTATTGCATAATAGTGGTAGCTCCACACAAGTATGCTTAGTTTTTTTTTTCCCATTAAATATTGTATATGTAGCACTTGTTATTTATGTCTTTAATCAGTGTCTAAAGAGATTTTTAAGTAGTTTATTCAGTTCTGATATGAATCCCTGTTATTGACACACAATAAACTGTTCTGTTCCCGCTCTTCCCCCAGGGAGAAGTACAAACTTAAGGAGCGGGAAGAGATCTGGCACAAGATTGAAGAGCTTGCTAAACAAAATCCTCAGGTAGAGATTGTGAGCCTTGTTGTATCACTGGATCAGAAAATCAAATGAATCTCATTTATAAATGTAAAGGAATAATCTTAAACTAGAATGCATTTCCGCAGTGAAAATGCAAAGTGTGCTTGCTCAATGGTGCCGTGACTACGTTAGGGATAACGGTTGCCGAGGCGTCCCGGTACAGGGGGATGATGGACGAGGCGTCCCGGTACAGGGGGATGATGGACGAGGTGGGGGCGAAGAACGGCAGACGTAATTTGCGGGTAGTTTTTAAAAATAAATCTGACGCATATTTACACTTAAGATTGCGAAACACCACTCTAGGAAAAACATGTCTGGTCTCCTGTGACATTCAGCAAGTATTTTCATCTTTTAAGATTTTTTTTTGTCATGGATCCGCCTGTATAGGGTGCGTGCATTGCGCACCCGTTTTCTGGCATACCGAAGAGCGGTGTGTGTTGAACTCCTGCCCCTCAGGTCAACACTTTTGGCGTTTACTCCGTGATGTCACCGGTGCGCGCACGAGGATTCGCACGAGTTTCACAGGTGATCCGCATGTGCACTAATGAGTCAGACTGTAAGAGACTCGGTCTGGGACACTCTCTGCATTGTTTTGTCACCTCGTGTGTGTAAACCTGTCAAGCCTTTATTATTGTCTGTGTTCACTCCCCGGTTGTGACCCTTTTGGCCAGTCACTCGGTTCTCGTTATTATCGCCTAACCTGCGAGCTAACAGCCTAACTATGTAGACAAGACACAGGACGAGTCTCAATCACCTTTCCACTGAACAAGCAGACTCTTCTCACACCCTGGGTAATGCACATGTAGGGAGTAGGTAGCAATTTGAGACTCGGGGCAGGTTTTGAAGGATAAAGAGCATGTTTATGGTTAAATGACAACATGGAGCGCATTTCGACTCTGAGCTGAAAATACATCCAGATTAAAGTGACTTTATAAATCCGAGGACCAACATTTAAGACTCGGAAACCTGTAAAGCCCGAAGTGGCTGCTCAGCTTGCTTACCTGAACCATAATGTTGTCATCAAAGCCGCCCCACGGTTCCGTGTTCATGTTTTTGCCTCCTTCCGATGCCGACATTTTAGCCCTTAATGTAACAACACTACAACATAAAGTTCAACAGCTGCGCGACTAAAACGAGCTGACACAAAAGTTCACTAGACTGCATTTCCACAGAGAAAACACAAGGGTAAAGTACTCCTCAAAGCCCTAGAGAGCAGCGGATTTGACACGGAATTGGGTAGAAAAGCACACAAATGACTCCTCAAGGTCCTAGAACCGGCCAGATTTTCGCGGAATACCGAATGAATGACATGGAATAACGAAAAACATTTGAACAAGCCATCTTGACCGGATCGACACGGACGTCTCCAATTTGGAACGGTGTCTTTAGCTCGAAAGCCCTAGGAGGAGTAGGGGGCGGAATAAACGGGTGAACGGAAATATAATAATAATAATAATAATAATAATAATAATAAAGCTTAAGAAGAACAATAGTGTGCCTGCATAGCAAGCACACTAATTATTACAGTCAGTGAAATCATATCTTTGCTGATGTGTTTATCTTAATGTCAACTGTTGCATATAATGAAATGCAAGAACCTTTTTTTAAACTGTAAATCACCAGTGTCCAATCTCTTCAGCAAAAGGTCAGTGTGGCTAAAGATTGTTATTCCAAACAATCAGTCAAAGCTGACATCAATTAACACAGGTAATATTAAGGTGTGGCTCCTGCTTAGTTGAAATGAAAACCTCCAACTTCACTGTTCTTTTGTGGATAAGATTGTGGTACATATTCTCAAAGCGAGTGAGGTCTTGGGGTCTTTAATGCTCAAAACTCAGTTTTCCAGGGCAACTCTAATTATCACAGGGTTTCTCTCTGGTGGCTTGGCCTTAATCACGAGGCCTTGAAAAATAATCCTGTAGATTAATTATAGTGTTATACAATTTTCATTTTAAAAAGCACTCAACCAAACTGCATAAACTTTTTATTTTGGCAGATTGCAAAGATTCATCCTAGTCTTCGACCTGGTCTGTCTCAGGATGCGGTCAGTCATTCCTCCTTTAATACGCTAGAATTATTTCTGTAGCATGGTGTTCCTGATATTTAAACTTTCTATTCAGTTTATACATGTTTGTCTGTACATGAACAGTATATAATGTATAATGAAAACCAAGGGATACCACACTATTCCATGGAGACAGAGACTCCCACTGCTGAGGACATCCAGCTGCTGAAGAAGACTGTGGAATCTGAGGCCTCACCGGTATGGCTACAGTATTTTGTTCAGTGGTGTAGATTGTGGCATAATTGTTGATGTCAGAGTATCATTAGGACTGTTAATCTTCTCAGATTTTCATACACATACAACAATCTCTAGAGTTTATTCAGAATGGTGCAATAAAGAGGACTAGCCTGATTGCACCTAGACTGGTGCAGTGGGCAGCAGTTCTGAGGACAAAATGCCTTGTTGATCAGAAAAGTCAACAGGAGAATGGGCAGACAGGTTTGAGCTGACAGAAAGGCTACAGTAACTCAGATATCCCTCTGAACAATTCTGATGAGCAGAAAAGCATCTTGAAATTTACAGTGTCGGACCTTCAGTTGGATGCGCTACAACAGCAAAAGACCACATTGGGGTCCACTTTTGTTGGCCAAGAACAGAAAGCTGTGGCTGCAGTAGGCAGAGGATCACCCAAAGATGAACAGTTGAAGACTGGAAATGTAGCCTGGCCTGATGAATCTTGATTTCTTCTGAGATACATTGGGTCAGAATTTAGTGCCAACAGCATGAATCCATGAACCCAACCTGCCTTGTGTCAACAGTCCAGGCTGGAGAAGGTGGTATAATGGTGTGGGGAAGGTTGCATCACTTCATGGCCACAGATTACTCATCTTCTAATTGCTATGTCCAGCATGATAATGCACATTGCACAAACCAAAAGTTGTCTCAAACTGGTTTCATGAAGATGACCACAAGTTCATTATTCTTCAGTGGCCACCCCAGTCACGAGATTAGAATCCCATAGAAGACCTTTGGGATGAGGTATCGCAGGAGATTCACAGCATACTGAAAGATCTGCAGGAATTGCTTGATGTCATCACATCAATATGGAGCAGAATCTCAAAAGAAATATTTTCAAAATCTTGTGTAATCTGTGCCATGAAGAAGTGAGGCTGTTTCAAGAGAAACGGGAGGCCCTACCCAGTGTTAGTACAGTGTTCCAAATAAAGTGCTTTGTGAGTGTAATGTGAGTATTTCTTTTTAGACTAGCATATAAAATAATTATACTACAGTGCAACTGAATTCTCAAATGATAAGATGTGCAGTATTTTTATTTATAGTAGCGTGACATTGACAGTACTTTTCTGGCTGTAGCACAAATGATGGGCTTATATTGATTCTCCAACTGTATGGTTATGTATGGCAAACACAACAAAAAAAAACGGAAAGTTGGTTACCAGAGCCCTAGTTTATGAACTTTGTGTAGAAAAAGTTCTCAGTTTAGAGTTGGTGTGTATAATTTAGTGGTTTCATTGGCTGCTTATGACACATTGGCACTTTTCACAATCCCAAGGTTAGGTGAAATGTAAATAGTTTGAGATTTTCACGGCAACCAAGTACATGCATGTCACTGATTTATTACAATACTTACACATCTACAGTTGACCAAACTGCTTAGGGGCATGTGGAGGTGAACCAGAGATAAGTGCAGGGGAGAGGAGATGGCAGCAGGTTTCATCAAATGTCTAATTCCTTTTAGGGAATGAAGGATATAAAGAAGGACAAGGTGCTAATGCGACGGAAGTCGGAGCTGCCGCAGGATGTATACACTATAAAGGCTCTGGAGGCCCACAAGCGGGCAGAAGAGTACCTGACTGCTAATCAAGAAGCTCTCTGACTGAGGAACACCACATCCAGTCACCTGCACCACACCTAGACTGTCCCACTCGTATTTGTCCAGAAACGTCGCCTGCTGTATTCCCAACCCTTCCCCCCACTTCTTCCTCCTTTTGTCTCTGCCTCTTTCCTTCTGCACTTCCTCTTGGAGAGGCCTTTCTGCAAAATCCTGGCCAGCACGCAATCGTGAAAAGCTCCCATTCTTAATCCTTCTCTTCTCCCCCCTTCTTGCCACCCCCATTTCACTGGCAACTCCAAATCACAAAAAAGTCATGCAAAACAGTATTTGAATTGTACTACAATTTATTTCTCAAAACAAAGTTTGCTCTCTCTTGTGGTGATTTTTTTTTTTTTTTTTTTTTTTTTTTTTAATGTTCTATTTTTTTGTCATGATTTTTCCAAATTTTACTGTCCTCTCTTCCTGCTTTTGAACTGTTGTTTTCTTGCTTTTCTCTTCCCTGGCCCTGTACATCCATACTTGCCTAGGCAAACAGCTGTGTTGTCTAAAAGACAATAAGAAACTGGTTACTGACACTGACAATTCATATGCTTGAGCCAGGTTTAGGGAGTAGGGCGTGTAGGTCTTTATTTCTGGATCATGTTGCCTTGCTCTTGTGGGACAGTGTGATGCGTATGAATGTAAACTTGCTATCAAAATATACCACAGGCAGTACAAGATCTGTGGAGCTGTTTGTTTCCTGCAGAATCTAGCTGTTGATAATACTTGGTGTCCTCATGCAATAAGTTTAATTCAAATATAATTGTGTAAATGTACATGAAAAATACCTCAAGACAAGGCATCATGCTTCCCTCTTAGAAGTCATAAGTTCAAGCTTTTGTCCACAGCTCAGTGACTGACAAAGGAATTAGCCAGGTCTCTCGGGCCAGATGCATGCGCTAGTGGCAGTCTGAAGTGTACGAGCGGAGAGCTTTGCTGTGCAGTAACCACATGGGAGAATTGCTTTGATTTTATTTATGCCTGTAGTCACATTTATGCTGACTGTCATCATAGGATTTAATGTTCAGTCTGTTTCCTGCCTTACTGGTGAACTGAGAACACAACACTGTAAGGTGCTGAACAAAAGTGCTGACCTCGTAAAACACCAGCAGACCATTCCATGTTTCATTATCATTCTACAGAAGAATGCTGTAACTCAATGTTCTGTACCTCAAAAAATGTGTCCACAAGTTACCAATCATTACACATGGTACCATGATGTGTGGTTACATATTTGTAATGTTTTTTTTTTAAAATTGATTACCAAGAAATGGTAAATGGTCCTAATGATTCCCTTTAAACACCTATTTTTATCTTGTAGCCTAACCTTCTAAACATCTCATCTGTCTTATGATTTTATAATTTGACACTTGAAGGAGAGAGAAAAAAAAAAAAAAGCCTCCCAGGTTTCAACTGCCTTGTCAAGTGGGAAAGGTTAGGCTGATGTAAGTGTAGTATCGTCCTTTCACTCACCTCTACCTTTTGTCACAGAATTTTATATTAATTAGTTATGCATTTCTTAAGAGCCTACACACTATTTTTGGAAAGAAGACAAAGGGGAGAAAAGATGCACTTGAAAGGTCTGGCTGAATGCAGTTCAGTCCTTATTATGATGGGAAAGTGCAAAAGAGATGCTTGTTTACCTTTGCAAGCAGTGGATTTATGGGTAAAAGACAGGCTGCCGTTATTACTGCAAATAATTGTATATTGTAATGTATATTGCTTAGGTTTGCAGCTTTGCTATTCATATCCCCTACAAATTTTTTTCTTCCAACTCTTACTGAGATCATGTTTTTTATGATCTTAATTTTACTTTTAAAATTAAAATCCTTTCAGTTGCATTCACCAGTTGAACAGTACACTCTTGTCTATTGCAGAGGGAATTATCACTCATTCTGATCACTTCAAGAGGACAGTCACCCCTTAAACTGGCTGCCAGACACTGAGACACTTGATGCTCAGCTACATGGTTTACCTGCTAGAGCACATATAATCCACTGGTCAGTTCTCACAAGAACTGTTTTAATACTTGCTGATGGATGGACAAAGCTATGTGTGCGCGTATATATATATATATATATATAGTCAAAATAATCCAGAGCAGATGATGTCCTGAGTTGTCAGTTTAATTTTAGATTAAAATCCTGACTCCGAGCTGGCACTATCTGTAGACTGGGCATGTGGTTGTTGTCAGGCAGTTCGACCCATTGCAGAAGACATCTATGAAAGGATGGGTCTCTCCAGCACCCCCTCCTCCACCATTTTCTCTCCCCATCCACTTTTCCCAAGTCTGACACTAATCTTAAAAGCTGCTTTCCAGATCATATGTACATATGTTGTACTTTAATTAGGCAGAGCGATACATACTATGAAAGTCATATTTTGTACAGATGTTCATGTATGTACAGAACAAAAATAAAGTCAAAATGAAAGACATATTTCTGAATGTGCAGGACACATATGCATCAATAAGCTGCAGGAGACTTTAAGTCACTTAAACATGAATATTATCAAGAGATACTTGAAAGTCTTGTGGAAATAAACTGAATTGGATGATATTGAAAGGAAAAGAATAAGATTATACACAAAGGAAACTGCTTGGTGGGCTAGATTCTACATCACAGTTAAATACAATAAAATGTTAAACTCATTTGAAGAAGTGAAGGAGGGAATGTTTAGGAGCCACACTACCCTGAAATATGTATCATAATAAACAATTGTTCTTTGTCGCTTCCGTCACATCATCTTTCAGGCTCGTTCAATGCTTTATTAGGGATGCAAATGTGAGCTCTGAGGAGGACATGATGATTGCCTTGGGTGATTTCATTTGCGCTGCAGCAAGAGTCCTGCTGAGCTCTGCCGAGACTGGAGAGTCTTCTGCACCATGTCCTTCCACTGGTCATCGGAAATCTCTCGAGCCCATGCAGGGACACCCAGAGACGGCAAGTTCACTGCTGCCATGGTCCTTTTCACAAGCTCAACGTGATCTGTGAAGTGTTGAAACAAATCAGTAAATGCTCTGTACTATTTCATAAGATAAACTTTATCCGAGTGCATGTTACCAGGATCCATGGGAATGGACGCGTGGCTCTGGCGTGCAGCGGCTCCTTCAGGATCCTCCTCCTCATCGCTGTCTGGAGCTGGTGGCTGAGGCAGGAACAAGCCCATGGCCTGTGTGAACATTGATATGACTGGCAATACATACTTTAGAACAATATTACATTTATTATAATATTCCCACTATATACATATACGCAGAGAGGCCAAAAATGTATCCACACCAACATGAAAAAGATCTGTATGAGAGGTGTAGCACTAGACTTCCAGAGACATTAAAGGGAAGCTGGGCGGCATGTTTCACCCTCATGTCTCCGTGCTAGTGTGGTGCTGCGCCATCTGGCGTTACAAAATGGCCATAGCTAACCACTGTTGGAGTATGTGTACAATTTTGGGGTATGAACAATATTATAATAAAACAGAGTTAGACAGAAGAACCAAACCCGTGACCTGAGAGTCAGTTTACATTTCACCTGAACATATAACCCCTCTGTGACAGAAACACGACTCTTCGTGTTCATTGGTGACATTTCACTTTTCATTAATGAGCCTATAGTGTTAAAGGTGCACATTAACTAAGAAACTTTTTACTTCTATAGTGCATTGCTGAGCCAAGAAATTTAAAAATATTTAAAGGAGATTAAACGAAAACCATGGAGAATTCCCTGACAGCAACAGGTCGAGGATCCAGCTGGCGTTCAGCATGAATGTGGACGGAAGCCCAGAGGCGGGGAACCCTGTTCGACACCCGACGTTACCTCTATCCTCTCCTGCACTTCCTGCAGCTGGTCGGCGTGTGTTGCCTCGTCGTGTTGATCCAGCTGTGTGTTGGGAGCTCCATCAGGCTCCTGGTTCAGTGGTTGATAATAATAGCCCGCGCTGTCCTGCTCCTCTTCCTCCCCCGGGGCTCCGTCCTCCTCCTCGCCGTCCTCACCGCTCCACTCGTCGGCTGCGGGCTCTGACAGTCTGTCCTGTCCCAGCTCTTCCTCCGAGCTCGGCAACACTCTCTCTGGACCCATGACCCGGGTCCTCTCCACTTCCATCCACGGGTTCACAGCTGTCCCTGCGCTCAGTAAACACGCCGGGTGTTAAGGGAGGATCATTCAGGAGAAACCCAGCACACTTACACCAGTTGCCATGGCTAACACTAACAGCAAGCAACTCCCATCACTCAATAACCACAAACAGCATGGATATACAACATAACACACTCGTTTATATGACTATATACCTATATCAATGTTGTCCAATGTCAACACGTCGCCTAGAGTCACTTTCGCGGATATTTGCTTTATGGCTATAAACAAACACTAAAGACCCCTTGGAGGCTTAAAATGCATCATTTTCTTCCGCACGGAAGCGGAAATACGTACGATATACGTGCACGTGACGTCGCTTCGTCACGCTAAATGAGCCAAC
>JAQLOM010000037.1:19677092-19689041 GCA_030068315.1 Chrysichthys thysi | reverse complement strand
CGTGATATGGTGTGGCTGGCTCAGTCTGATGGTGAGACAGGTTTTGATTGGGGAATATGAGGCTCATTAAATACTGACGAATGTATAGTGGTACTTTCCTCTTCTTTTACTCACATTTAACCAGGAATTTGTCATATTTTATTTGCCATTCACAATGTCGGGGATGTGTCAGTGTAAATAAAAAAAGTCAGAGACGAGTCTGTTAAAACCTGTTGAAACACCCAGGACAGTGAAGATACCCTTACTCATTTTCAGAAAGAAAGAAAATTTGCACAGACTAGTTTTGATTGAAAACTGTGACTATGATAAGAAATTTGAATTGGCTTTAGCAAAACGAGTAACTTTTCTGTTTACTTTGCCAGTTGTTGTTGCTGAAGTAACCCAACCATCATTGGGTGTGGGTTATGAAATCGGTCAAGCCGTGGCCATGAAAAAGAGGATTCTCTGCCTTTTCCGACCCTCATCAGGGAAAGGTGATCTGATTACACTTTAAGTCTCAGCACACTACATTAATATCTGCTCAGAAGAACGGAACATTTGAGCCTATTTTGTCTCTAGCCTCTATTTATCACCAGACCGAAATTTAAATTCAGTGATGAATTCTATAAAAAATGTGTTTATTTACTGTCTTCTTAATATTATTCTTAGTGCTGTCTGCCATGATACGGGGCGCTGAGGGCAAAGTGGGCAGCTCTCCCTTCCAGGTACGCGATTATGAGGAAGAGGAAGTTGAAGGAATCTTGGAGAATTATTTTTGTGAACTCACCAAGAACTAATGTGCATTACGAAAAACATTATATGACCAAATGTATGTGAACACCTGACCAACACAACCAGATGTTCTTGATGAACATCTCTTTCCAATAACACCCCCCCCACACACACCCCACTTTGCTTTTTTAACAGCATCCACGCTTCTGTGAAGGTCTAGGTCTCTACTAGGTCTTGGAACATGGCTGTAAGGAGTTGTCCATTCAGCCACAAGAGCATTGGCGAGGTCTGGCACTAATGTTGCGTGAGGATGCCTGGTACGCAGCCAACATTCCTGTTCCAACATTCCAAGTCAGGGCTCTGAGCAGGCTAGCGAGATCTTCCACTCTAACTTTGGCAAACCATGTCTTCATGGAACTCATTTTATGCACAAGGGCATTGTCATGCTGGAACAGGTTTGTACCACTTAGTTCCAGTGAAGAGAAACTGTAATGCTACAAAATACAAAGAAATCCCATATAATTGTGTGCATTAAACTTTGTGGCAACAGTTTGGGGAAGACTCGCATTTGAGTGTGATGGTCAGGTGCTCACAAACCTTTGGTCATATAGTAAAGATCACTCATAATGGAATGAGTAATTTCATTATCCAGCTCTGGATAGAACACTTTTTGTAAGTAGACATTTTCAATTAAACAGTTCAGAGGCACTTATTGTTTAAGTAAATTACTGACAGATGATGCATTTGTGTTTGTTAAATTATGAGTGTCTCTCAAATTTAAAAATTTAAAACTAGATTTCTAATCATAAAAATGTTGATATTTTGTATCCTATTAAAGGGTTACACTTCATTATTTTTCCACATTCTTGCATCAAGGATTTTGTTCTTATCTCTCAGCATCTGATGCAATCAGTTAGGTCAAAATTTGTAATATTGGAAAAAGAGGGAAGAGTTAGAGGAGTGTAACAGAATTGATCTGGAGTTACTTATTTTCACGCAGCTGCTTGAAGAAAGTAGGCAATGGGGCGAGATTCATAGATATCATGACAGCCAAATATTTTGGCCATTTTACCAGTTCCAACTAGTTGTGTATAATTTCATGTGCATTCTTGTATTAATATGAATACTACCATTTAATAACCTGCAATATATTTCTAATTCTAGTTTTACACTTTATGTACATTATGTATTTTTGAAGTAGATCATCTCCTATACATCCCTGAATTTCTACTCTATATTTAATTATCCCCCCCCCCCCCCAAAAAAAATAAAACATTGATGCGAACTAATTGTAAACATCAGTAGGAGTGATTTAGTCATTCCAAGAAAATACATAAATGAGCTATCGGCTGTTAGTTAGTAGTATTTCATGGTTTTCAGAGCCTGACCCATGAAATGGATGTCTCTGAATAATATGGCTATTAAAAAACAACTCATCTCCGAATATAATTCCTGTGTGTACCTCCACTTCAAATGTACACACACACATGACTTTAATAATTTATGCAAAAAGTTTGTATTCATTAAGCATATTCAGACACCACTAATTATCATTACCACTTTGTTGCAAAACTGTTGGCAATTACGACTTTGAGACGTCTGCTGTAAGATGTAACTCGTCTTTTGCAGCGTCGTGTTTCAATTTTGTTTCATTCCTCTTGGCAAACTGTCTCGGTTTCAGTTTCTTTTTTTTCTTTTTCTTTTTTTTTAAATAATGATAAAGTCTAACATGGCATCAGAGTGCAATAATGTTAGAAAAAAATATATTTCATGGGATTTGGGACATACCACACCCCAGATCACTGAGTACCAAGATAATTGTTTACTATGTTAAAAATGTTCTGGAATACTGGGCTTAAAGTAAGAGACTGAGAGGGAATCAAGTGATTTCATAGTTTAGTGGATAGATGAGATGGTTTGAAAATGGTGGCCCAAAAGTTACCTCCATTACCTGTTCCATGGAGGAGACAAAGTATGCAACGTGATCAAAGTGACTAAGACAGTAAAAGGTGCTTTTTAGAGGGCCAAAAACAGGGGATGGACAAACCGATGTAACAATATTCATATCAAGGGCCTAATAAGGAACATTTTTGCCCCAGAATAGCTGTCTTCCAAAGAGCTATATGGCTTGTGTTGGTTGTTTTCTTCAAGAAGAAAATCTTCCAGCTCCCTGAAGATGAAAGAGATGGATATCTATGTCAGAATCCATGATCCAGAACACCCCATTATGTATAAACCTAGTTATAAGAGAGACAATTGAAGTTGTTTGTCTTCATCGGGGTGTTCATGAAAATACTACTGAATAATATTAAGAGTAAGAATGGAGCATTATCTTCTGAGGATATGACTTCATCATCAGAAAAGAGTGTTTGCACCACAGGGTTCATCTGGTTTGTGCAATTGCTGCATTTTTTTTTTTTTTTTTTGCTGTTCTATGACTTGGCAAATAAATCATTATACCTAAAGATTTCCACAAAATGACTACTACTTAGCAGTGAGCAGTAGGTATTGTGGGTTGAAGGTAGCCTTTGACTTCTTTTTCCAAACATGCATCCATGTATAATAGACCACCGGGCCTTTTTGTCTGTCATGCAGGGGTCCAGGTTTTGTATACATTACAGGAAATTGTGCATATTTGTGTAATGGCTTTTGATGCAACAGATTTCCCAGTGGCAAGCCTGCCATGAAATCTAGCTTTATGAAGCTCATGATGTGTTTTTTGCTCAGACTTGGTCATAGAGGTGCTCATTTTATTTAATTGGGGAACTTCTTAACTATGCTCAAACTTTCCATCTGTGGATCAGTAGCTCTGACTTGCGACAACTCTTCTACTTTGTTGATGTCCGTGTTTGGTGCTCTGACACAACTTTTGATACAGTTCCTTTGAAACATTAAGTAATTATCCCAATTGTCAGACTTTTTTAAAAAATGGATACATTGTGTTAATTGGCCATTAACATAGAATTCACACACATATATAGTAGCTGTGCTTATAATTGTGATTTAGTCGTTTGTAGGTCAAAATTCATTTCATGTGGTGGTATTGTTATTTTATCCTTTTTCTGTAGATCTATGCAGTTATCAACTTCTATTAATGACCTAGTAGCTTCTGACCATCCCTACCTTTTGCTGCACTGCCAAGCTGTCCAGCTAAAACACACTCACATACTGATTGAAAGATTGACCAAATACATAACTGCCTGCTGTTGTTCAAGCACACATAAATAGGGTGTCAAGAAGAAGAAAATAGTGCATCGGGGTACAGTAGCTTTAGGTATCCTAAAACCTGACCTGCTATTTGGAACTTAAATATCAACTTGTGTATTCGGACGTCTGGGCGGGGTGTGTGGGTAGGGCGTCTGCTCGGGGCGGGGCTCGGAGTAGCTCAGGGGGTTAAGACACTAGACTACTGATCAGAAGGTCAGGGGTCCAAGCACTGCCAAGCTACCACTGTTGGGCCCTTGAGCATGACCCTTAACCTCAACTGCTCACTTGTATAAAGGAGATAAAAATGCAAGTCGCTGTGGATAAGGGCGTCTGCCAAATGATGATAATTTAATATAATCATTAGATAAACAAATTAAATTAAAATAAGTCAGAAAATCTTAGAAGACCTCACAATAAATTTTACATAGTCAGACTCAATATTTTTTGTCTAAACGTGCCTTTTTCATTAACTAAGGGAATGAATTATCATCAACTTTTTTAATCATAAATTTAAATCACTTGAAGTCAGTGGACCATATTTTTAAGTCTTTGTCTATATGGTTATAAACTTGCATCTAGCACTGCTGTGCCATCTATAACATCACAAAAAGCAATTTTAGACTTATCTCTTGAATCTATGCACTAATGAATATGATTATCGTTGAATATGAGGGTTATAGCTTGTGCAGTGGACAGAACATCCTCTCTAATAGCACTGGGAGTGTTATAGTGGGGAGGCTGCTCTCCACTTTACTCTGTGAGTGATATAGTTCTATCAGCAGGAAGTGTTGGCTCCAATTTCATTTTATTCCTGGGCTCGTTCCTTACTTCCTGTGCCAGATATATAGTATCAGGGTGGGACCAGACCACAGTTCATTCCTTGCAAAGATGTGATTAGGAAAAGTCCAAGAATTTGGGGTTACAATAAAGGTAAAAGAACATCACATGCAGGCACAGGAGACATGCTCCATTTGGTAAGAATTCTTTTTTTTGTGGCTTCCCTTGCAGTTGTGAAAGCTATAGCTTCATAAATGTATGACCTTTAGGTAATTTTTTGACAGTGGAATTTGCCAGTCACTGTGAATCTGCATATTAATTTAAGTCATTATTGAATACTATACTGAATTGTTGTATTGCAGTACATGTTGTTGTACTAAGTTTGTGTGTAACCAAAGAAACCTTTGTTTTCTTGCTAATATATATGTTCTTGTTGGCATAGGGGTCTTTATATTGCTTGTAATGCTCAAAAAGTCTAAGTGCCATGTGTACAGGTGTCGTGCAAGAGGAGTGTAGAATTTAAATGAAACCATATTTCAGTCACTCTATTTAAGCACCATCGACATTTAATCCATCAGCTTTCTGATACCATTAGCATGGCAGCAAAGGACAGAAGACTACAAAATACCTGGTTATTGCTTTGTGTCATGAAAAAGGAATCAATGAGCTTATATAAATAAATCACATTTCTTTCTTACCACAAATACTGCGGAATACAAAAACACAAGGTCTTCTGCTTCACCTGCGAGTGCCATGAAGTCTGATGTCATCAGTTCAGTCAGAAACAAATGATGTATAATGTGCCATGACACAACAGTGTCAGATATATCTCTGGTACTTTTCCTTTGAATGTCTTACAAGAGAATGTCATTATTCTCATTAATACATTAATTCATTAATACACCTCAGTATCTACTCAGTATCAAAAATACACATTGAAATACTCAAGTTCACATTACATCAATAATTTACAGAAATAAATTATATTTATATTTAAAAATACTGTTGATCCTATATTGCTGTACATCAGTGAATGAACTGCACATATTGTCAAGTTTTTTTCCCCCCAAAGAGATTTATCTAAAGAGTTGCAGCGACAGGCATCATGTTAACTAAAATAAGAAAAAATAGAACTGCACATGATGATCACTGGGGTCTAAATATTGTTTCCAGGGAATCAGGAAACATGGCTAATGTATAGTAATAAGTATCAAGTGTTGCAGAGATACGGACTCATTCTTTCTTTAAGGCCAAATGATGCACAATCTTGTGGAGAGTAGGAATAGTGCTCAAAGAAATTGTTCATGAGATATGGTCTCATTTTATGGCTATAGAACTACTTAATTGTCAAAGGACAAAATGAATTTAGTCCTCTAAATCCTTTTAAGTACAAATATTGGTGTCACTGCATAAAAGAGATGTGAAACTGTGCCCTTCTTTCCTGTTTTGTTGTCATACTGGTTGCTTTAGGAATTACATTACAAACAGAAAAAAAAACAGTTTTTCTGGCACAATCTAGATCTCATCAAACTGTAGCATGAAAATGAGTATGCAGAGTACCAAAACGATTGACTTTGTTCAACTGCAGAATGGCAGATAAGTCAACAAGATGATAAGGAATCTTGCATACATTCAATTCATCATGATCCAGGCATTTAAGAGGAAGAAAACATGAATTTTAGGCAAATGTTCTGTGATGGGCATGTTTCTAGGACCACATTGTGGTCAAGTGACAAAACAATTTGGGCATCCTCAGGCTGGGGTGCCAAATAATGCCATGGTTTATATCAGAACACCAAGAACTGCATAGATATGGCCTTTATTTTTGGCATCTTTGCTCCAAAATTTGATCTGAATATCAAAAATCTATTTTATATTTTTGTCCAGCTTAATCTGCTTGTTCTCTGAACAAAACCAGATGTTGATAGATTTTTTTTTTTAGAGTGATAATGATATTAAATAACACATGCCAAAATAAAAGCAGAGCTGTAAGCTCTTTTTGCCTGTTGGTGACTGGAATTGTTATGAAGACATTGCTTGTAGAATGGCCAGTGGTAGGCCTGTTAAAAGCCAGATTCATTCTGATTTTACAGTCATCACATAAGCCCTGACCACCTTAGACACAAGCACAAAGATCCAGCATGCAAATTGTCAACTAACTTCAACAAGCAATTTCTGGGAAGCAGTATAGGTGAAATAATTTAGTGATCCTGGTTGCCAAATGCAGCCCATTCTCCATTAAAGTGATTTGCTGTAGACGTTCAAGTTTAATGAGAAAGCATGCTGACCAAGCCCCACTCTAGAAGGATTAATTGGCATGTACTAGTCATATTGTTTGGAAATGTCAACATTTTTTGCTAGAGTTTTCAAGGTGCAATGGTAAGTCTTGCATATTATGCAAAGTAATTTAAAATCCAATAGAGTAGAACTGTCTTCCAATCAGAATATAACAAAATAAAAAATTAAAAAAAACACTGTGCAATATGGGGTACTATGAGACTGAGCAAGGTCACCTTATTTACCTGAATAGTGGGGGTAATTCACCACCATTCTGTGTGATTTTGTGTTCCATCACATAACAAGAACAAGGAAGCTCCAGCACAGTGTGCTTGGACCCATAATAAATCTTCCAACAAAATCACATTATACAGATATATAAAACAGCATAAATATTCAATTATCATTTACAAGGTAATTGTCTCCATATAGACAACTTCTACACATGAAGACAGTGAGAAGTCTCACACACTAATAGTTCCTGTATACTTTTTTACTATTCTCCTGTAGCAAATGTGATTATTTATTTCATTATTATTATTATTATTATTATTATTATTATTATTTGTAGTTAGATTAGCCTGAATAGCCAAATGCAAAAGCACAATGTGAAAGCAGACTGGGGCCACTTTGCCTTAACAATGCACAAGTCAAGTGGACCCCAAATGAGCCACAAATGAACTGCACTCAGACCACCTCTGAAAATGGTCTGAGTACAGCTTCCTTGTCGGTCACTTTAGAGGAGTCTGAGTTCAATTGTTGTTTACACATAATGCACAAAAAATGCTGATTGATCAGTCAGAGACCACTTGGGACACTGAAATGCACCAAGTGTGGAAAATGTTTTTTTGTTTATGTAGGATTGAAAAGTCTTTTTTTGTATAAAACAGAAAAAGTATAGTACTTTTCTTCATTGCCATCCTTCTGAAGACTGTTGTAATAAAACATTCCTATAGTCCTTTCTATGCATTTTTTTTTCTTAATGCTTCTTCAGTGCTGTATGCTCCATCATGGTATAATTTAGTTCATGATGGTTTGCCAAGTGCTCTTTTTCTGCGGAGTGCTTTTTGCTGATGCTCCCTTAAGGACTGTTTCTTATTCTTTCAGTTTACCTGCTCGTTAATCGGCTCCTTCTCTTCTTGAGTGATAGCTGATATGACCGGGTCATTAAGGTCATAAACAGGAACGAGACCCCTTTTCCTTAAATGTCAGCCATCTTCATTATGATCAGTCAAGCAGTCTTTCCCCCCCCCGTATCTTCATATGACCTCTGTGTTTAGTCTTTTCTTCTCCAGCTCAGGTGGAGCAGATGAGTGTAGGAAGCTGATTTTGCAGTCCTGCTGAGTGGCAGCTAAGTGGCGCTGCTGTGTGCGACATCGCTGGAATGAATGTTTTTTGACGGTTGGTGCTGTACAGTGACTGCAGGCACAGATATTCTGCCAGTGTCCTTGTAGCACCAGGCCGGCTGTAAGTGCCACCACAGCCACAGTCAGGCTTCCTAGTACCAGCAGGATTATAAGATGTTCCTCTGAGAGTCCTGCTACTGCACCCTGAGTCACTACATCCTTTACAGAAATTGTCAACAGATGGCCTTTATCCCCACTTGTTGTAATCCCATGGGAGTAGTTTCCTGAAGTGTAGGTGTGTGGCTTATTTGGAGTAATGTGGGGTAGATTGGAGATTTCTGGGAACCCTCCTCCTTCCACGCCCAAGTGTGGTGCTTTGTCTTGGAGCCCCTTTTCCCCCAGTGGAACCTCACAAGTTCGACCAGTGTATCCAGCAAGACACAGGCAGTGAAAGTTTGTGACTCGATCTATGCAGCGGCCTCCATTGAGGCATGGCCGACTGACACAGTCGTCCAGGTTGACGGTGCAGAAACGACCTGTAAACCCAGCAGGGCACAAGCATGAAAAGCGGTTCACACCATCCACACAAGTGGCACCATTCGCACAGGGGCGCATTAGGCAGTCATCCATGTTGGTCTCACAGCGAGGTCCTGTGAAGCCAACTAGGCATCGGCAAGACAACTCTGGTGCAAAGCCACCTAGATCCTCACATAAGCCACCATTCTTACAGGGGGACCTAAAGTACACCACAATAGAGCAAGAGAAATGAGAAATCTTAAAATGTATCCACAGTCTGCATCTGAAAATTTGGAAAACCAAAATAAATGAAAATGAATAACAGAAATAACTATTCTGATTTATGATGGTTCAAAACTGGGTTAATAATTTAGAAATATTGCATTCCATTTTAATTGCATATTTTTGCAGTGTGAAATATCTACACTACACAACGCCTCGTTCTTTTGGTCCTGCTGTGGTTTCCCTGGAAACCACTTGACGTGTGAGTTTTAGTGCACTTGTGGAGAACAGTAGGAGCGTGACTGCAGTCTAGTAGTATTAGCAAGCTCTTACAGGGCCAGTAATGAGCCCATTGAATTACATGATTGCTCTCCAGAGACATCAAATTGACCAGGCTGTTGCGCAACTCATGCCAATGTGTGTAGTGAATTCTGGGCTGATGCAGCAGTAAAGTGGGGACAAAGAAAATGCTTTTAATTGCAGTCTTATCTATTTGTTGAAAATTTGCCAAGCAATTAATATTTTATTGTAATCAGTTAAATAATAAAAATCATTAAGTGCTAGTCATTTGTGTTTTTAATTTATATCATTACAGTGTCTTGGAAAAATAAGAATTTCAACATAAATTGAATAGCCTTCAGCTGTGGAAAAACATTTAGAAATTTGTTAAGGATGATTAAAAAATAAGTAACACTCACTTGATTTTATGGCACGGCCCAGTTTTTAATTCACAGTTTTTTCCATGGAAGCCTTCAGGACACAAACAGTTATACTCTCCCGCATCATTTAGAAAACAGGTGGCGCCATTTTGACAAGGCTTCTCATTTTCACACACATGAATATCTGGATATGAAAAGAAATAATCAAAATTATAATCAAAATTTAAACACACAAGTTTTACTGGTTTGCAGTCTACTGGAAGGCATTACCTTTGTCACAGAAGCGGCCTGTCCAACCATCCAAACAGGTGCACTGCCATGGCTGATGACAGGAGCCATGGATACAGCCGGGCATTCGCACACAGTCCTCACAAAGGGGCCCTCCCCAACCTGGGTCGCATCTATCCAAAACAATCACAAAACAAACTCAGCAGCAATTTTTTTAATCATTTTTAACAAACAACATTATGTGCAAGGTCAAATGAGGCAAACTCACTCAAGTGTGCCATAACCTGTTGTTTACTGAAACTACAAATTAGTACGATTTAAATATGTAATATTGGAGTTCGGATAGTATCTCAACACTAGATTTAATTGCAAAACCATGAAGACACAGATTTCATATAAAAAATGCATTTATTTGTGTTTTTCAAGTCCAGAAAAATGTAAACATATTTAAAAAAAAATATCTGCTACAAAGATGGCAGATACTATTTGTATTACTGGTACCCAAAAAAGAAATGGTATACATGAGATGTATACAGATGCAAGGTCAATATAGGGTCTGGTACCTGCCTGAATTCAATTACCAAACACAGTAAAGTGTCTTACACATGTTGGAGTGATAGGGTGGCAAACATTCTCAAAGAATCTCACTTCATACAGATGAATTGTGTGGTCTGCTTTGGAATTAGGGAGCTTTTATCAGAGTGAGGCCAAGCACCATGTGTGCAAGGAGAGTGGATGTATTCTAGATAACCTGCTCTTTGGTAGGGCATGTAGGAATCAGTAGTGCAAATACAGTAGTATCCTTATTCCTCCAGCTATTGACAACAAGGCTGCCTGCATGCATGAGAATACCTGTGGTATTCAAGAGAGGCTGAAGGGTAGGTCTTTGAATCAGAATGCCAGTCATTGGAAGAAAATTCATATAAAGCTCTTTGTGATGGTTTGATGGAAACATAATATTCCACTCTGCAGGTCCACATGTTGGATCAACTCTTTTGATCTCTCCTCTATTCAAGAAGGAATTAAGTTAAAATAAGTAACACCCTAGGAGCATCATATTATAGAGTATGTTTTCCTTAAGCAATAATACTATGCATTCATTATATAATTTTTAACACAACTTTGTGCTCTGTGTCTATGCTCTGTAACTTTTAAATTTTGACTGCAAAACATTGGCATTACTATTGGGCTGGTCCTCCCTTTTGGCATTACCCTAAAGCCATGAGTGTTTTCAAGATGCATTCTAGATGCCTTGTCTCTCTTGATGCCCAGTAGCATCAGAATACAACTGTACTTGGACTACAGTCTTCTATGTGACACCACCAAAAATCTTGAACTCATGCAGCCTCTTCATTTATATTTCGACAACACTAAGAAGTCAAAGTAGAACTCCCTTGCACTATAGCAGGTCATTCATTTCAGTGGCATGAAGCAGTTTTCACTAAGAAATGTAGTCTTGCTGTCACTCACCCAGACTGAAACATGGCCAAACTTTGACTTTCTAACAGAAGACTTGTCCTGTCAGAGAGAAATAATCACCCTGGACTGTGACTGGGGCAGTGTTACCACTAGTGCAATTTCAGAATACATAAAGACAGTACATGCATCCAGGCGGCATGGTGGCTGAGTGGTTAGCACTGTTGCCTCACAGCGAGAAGGTCCTGGGTTTGAGCCCCGGGTTCGGCACAGGCGCCTTTCTTTGCGGAGTTTGCATGTTCTCCCCGTATATGCATGGGTTTCCTCCCACAGTCCAAAGACATGCACAATGGGGATTAGGCTGATTGGCTGCTCTAAATTGCCCATGAGTGTGAATGGTTGTCTGTCTCCGCCCTGAGGTGGATTGGAGACACGCCCAGGGTGTGTCCTGCCTCTCGCTCGATGTCAGCTGGGATTGGCACAGAAGATGAATAGAATAGATATCCTGCCCCCGGGTTGGAGTGCCCCCTGCCCCGGATTGGGACTGCTATCGTGCCGCTGTTGGGATGGTCCTGCAGACTGCCTCGGTG
>JAQLOM010000037.1:19656205-19667692 GCA_030068315.1 Chrysichthys thysi | reverse complement strand
AACCCACGCGAACACGGGGAGAACATGCAAACTCCACACAGAAAGGCACCTGTGCCGAACCCGGGGCTCGAACCCAGAACATTCTCGCTGTGAGGCGACAGTGCTAGCCACTGTGCCGCCCTACGTTGGTAAAGTGAAATGAGAAAAATATATATTAAAAAAATAAAATAAAAATTGAAAATTGGCACGTGCATATGTACCAATTACCTTCAAAAGCCACATAATTAGTGAAATGAAGTCTATCCGTGTGCAATCTAAGTGTCACATGATCTGTCAGTGTAAACACACCTTTTCTGAAACACTACTAAGCAAGAGGCATCACACCATGAAGACCAAGGAGCTCTCCAAACAAGTCAGGATTGGGTTATAAAAAAATATCCAAATCTTTGATGATCCCCCAGAGCACCATCAAATCCATCATCATCAAATGGAAAGAACATGGTACCACAACAAACTTGCCAAGAGAGGGCCGCCCACCAAAACTCACAGACCAGGCAAGGAGGGCGTTAATCAGAGAGGCAGCACAGAGACCAAAGATAACCCTGAAGGAGTTGCAGAGTTCCACAGCAGAGACAAGAGTATCTGTCCATAGGACCACAATAAGCTGTACACTCCATAGAGCTGGGCTTTATAGAAGAGTGGCCAGAAAAAAAGCCATTACTTAACGTTAAAAATAAGAAGGCACGTTTTGAGTTTGCCAAAAGGCATGTGGGCGACTCCCCAAATGCATGGAGAAAGGTGCTCTGGTCAAATGAGACTAAAATTGAACTTTTTGGCCACCAAGGAAAATACTATGTCTGGCATAAACCCAACACATCCCCTCACCCCCAGAACACCATTGCCACAGTGAAACATGGTGGTGGCAGCATCAGGCTGTGGGGATGTTTTTCAGCAGCAGGGCCTGGGAAACTGGGAAACTGGGAAGGATAGATGGTGCTAAATACAGGGATATACTTGAGCAAAACCTGTTGTCAGTCTACCTTGGATTTGAGACTGGGACGGAGGTTCACCTTCCAGCAGGACAATGACCCGAAGCATACTGCTAAAGCAACACTCGAGTGGTTTAAGGGGAAACATTTAAATGTGTTGGAATGGCCTGGTCAAAGTCCAGATCTCAATCCAATTGAGAATCTGTGGTCAGACTTGAAGATTGCTGTTCACAAGCGAAAACCATCCAACATGAAGGAGCTGGAGCAGTTTTGCCTTGAGGAATCGGCAAAAATCCCAGTGGCAAGATATGGCAAGTTCATAGACACTTATCCAAAGTGACATGCAGCTGTAATTGCCACAAAACGTGGCTCTATAAAGTACTGACTTTAGGGGGGTAAACAGTTATGCATGCTGAAGTTTTCTGTTAATTTGTCTGATTTGTTGTTTGCTTCACAATAAAAAAAGAAATACATCTTCAAAGTTGTAGGTATGTTCTATAAATGAAATGGTGCAAACTCTCAAACAATCCATTTTAATTCATGGTTGTGAGGCAACAAAACATGAAAAATACCAAGGGGGTGAATGTTTTTGCAAGGCACTGTACTTCTAGCAGCCTGATGATGATGATGATGAGTGTACTAAAAATTAAGCAGTTATGATATTCAATCTGCTGTTCTCTGTTTTAGGCTGTTTTCAGTGCAAGTTTTTAAAGCTAAAAAATTACAACTGGAAGTCATGAAATTTGGATGACTTACATTAGCTGATGTATAAATGTGCTGATGTCTTAAATATTTTCAAATTCTTGATGCTTGATGTCATAAATACACTTAGTGATTGATTCTTATCTGTTTGTCTCTGTCTCTAGTCTGGTAGCTGCACACTTACTTGATAAGTATATTTTAGTTTATATAAGATAAGGAACTCTTTCTACATATCCACATCATGGTAGAATTCATAACTGCTTTAGTTTCCACGCAGTGCATTTCATAGCATTCTTCCCAGATTCACCCATTGCAGATCTGCATTCCCAGCACTGTTGGGCAGTTTTCACTGTTATCACCAGGTCAGCTTTCATCATCTCAATTGGAAATCTCACCTAGCTCTTTCATGTGCAAAAAGCTTTCTTTTCCAGTTTAATCCCTGAAGTCCACTGTGCTAAATAGACAGTCAGTAGTGTTAACTGGAATTTTAATTGGTATATTTTTATAGTGCCTGACAGACTGTATACTGAGTTCAAGACAGATTTTAAGCTCATTTATTTTTGTTTCGTTCTGTGTTGGTTAGAGGTTAGATTTAGCACTTTTCTTCAGAAAATTTTAGTTTGAATTGGAAATGATGTGCCCACTTGCCAGTTAAAGCAGAAAGGCCTAGTTATGAAACGTATTTCATGTTAACTTCCTAGAAAATAATGCTCACCATATACATCAGATAATTAGTATCAAAAGAATTCATAAGTAAAAATGAATTTTACGGGCTTCATGGATCATCTGATCCCCATTTTATATGGTTCATATCTACACTTCATCCCCATTATACTGCATCAGGTAGATACTCATCTCAGTAACAGAAATGGATAACACACTGTATTCTTGCTATGATAAGCTCACTGGAACACGTGTTGTGTGTCCATGGTGGGTTCTGTTTCTATAGCAACAGAAGAAGGATGCTGCTTCTGTGTGGAAAGGTTGTCCACTGGAGCTTCCTTTCCCTGATATGTCACCATATTGCTTTAGTGTGGGGCATATGGTGCATATTGCATCATAACAAAGTTTCAATTCTTATATCCACCAAACTCAAACATAATTTTCTATTTGTCTTCAGACTTTTCTATATTTCTAGCACCATTATTCTTAAAGTCATGGGTATACTTCCATCCATCCATTATCTATATCACTTATCTGTTATGGCTTGCGGGAAAGCTGGAGCCAATCCCAGTTGACTTCTGGCTAGAGGCAGGGTACATCCTGGGCAGGTCGCCAATTTATTGAAGGGCTAACGCAGAGACAAACAACCATTTGCACTCATATTCACACCTATGGGCAATTTAGAGTAGCCACTTGACCAAATCTGCATGTTTTTGGACTATGGGAGGAATCAGAGCACCCAGAGGAACATGCAAACTCCTCCCAGAAAGGCCGCAGTCAAACCCAGAAATTTCTTACTGTGATGTGACGGTGCTAACCACTGCACAACCATGGTGCCCCATTGGTAGCTATATTTAAGATAATTTGAAATCTGACTGTTAACATTCTTCCACTGAAACTGAAATAACAAATTGGGGAAAAAAGCGTTGTTGAAAATTAAAGAAATGAGCAATTTGTCTGTCTTCATTTTCTGTCATCTTATTATCACCTATACTTGAAAAAGGCCATTTTTCAATTTATCTCTCTTTTCATCTCAATCTCTCTCTGTCAATACTACATGCATACCTATACCCAGTTTTCAGATTAACCTGATAACCATCATGGCCTGGGCCATAGAGTGCATACATATTTATTGCCAGGGAGAAAAGATTATGGTTACAGTTTTATTAGAAAGTGTCTGTATTTATGAACTTTAACTGCCACTGACCTGTGCTGAGCTGCAAAGAACATATAGCAACGTGTCCACCAAGAAAATCTGAGCCTGATGACCAGTCACAGATGCATAATAAAAGGCCCCAAGTTAGAACACATTACAAGATGTAATGTACATTACATTACATTACATTACATTACATTACAAGCGTGTCTACAAACAAAGCCTAGGTTTTATGGATGTACAAATAGCAGTAATTTTAAATGTCAAATATTTTGCTAATTAGTATAAATGTCCCACACAGATTAATGTAATATAAAATAGTAACAAAAAATGTCCCAAACAGATGAATTATAAATGCTTGTCCATAACAACCTTATGTCAGAGTAGGAAAAAAAGGCAAACATCACATCACTTCCAAAATTAATAAATTCTCAGAATTCATATAGTAAATGCTGTCAGTGATAAATATTAATATTCTGGAGCCTACCCTTCATTGTGAGCTGAGCCTTCCATTGCCACCATGATTGTCTTTTTGTCAGGGTTTAGTACTTCTTTTCACTGCACTGTGGTGGTCCTTTCCACACTTGAACACTCCAACTCCTAACAGTGTATGTGTTGGGCAGCCTCCCTCGGTGGGCTTCTTTTAATGTGTGTTTAGACACAGACAGCCAGAAGAAGGTGCTGCAGACTTTCTACTACTCCCCCCATCCACTCCACACATTTAGATGAGAGCCAAGAAAGTGCACGCGACAGCCCTACTTTACACCCCCTACACCAACTTTGATGTGCCGCTTTAGGATCTGACCCAAGGGGCCACTCACACCCTCAACAAGATTTCTGTTGCCAAGCACCTTGTCAGATAACTTGTTTGCAACAGTGTTAAATTAAGCCCAAATTACTCCAACAACTTCAGAGTGTTCAGAGAATTGAGAAAGACTCATAATAAAGTTTCTATACTTGGTGACTTGTCTATATCTTTCAGAGCTTCACGGTCTTTTCATTGGGCTTGCTTCAACAGCTCATAGGAGCAAGATGGCACGATGTGATTCAATCCAAGTAGTTCCAGAGAGATACTGTACGCATATAGGGGTGTTATTCCTGCAATTTAAGTTATTAGCTTTGTGGGCCTCTTGCATCAGCGGTAGTTACGTTGTGTCCAGCAGACGTAGGTAATATGAATATTTCCACTATAGCCTGCAAAGAATGGAAAAAAAAACCAACCAGCTTTCTAGTCATTCCAGGGTTCCTAGATATTCATTGTTTTGATGACAGACTTGTTTGAAGCAATAGCACCATGCAGTTGCATCCACACAGACAGGAAAACTCTTTTTGTTCCTTATGTTTTGCACCAATTTTAACTTTAGGCCTCATAGCAAGAAAAAAAATATCCAAGGGGACCAGGTCCATTTAATCCACTTGTCATCTGCCTTATGCGCTGAGATGCAATCCCTTGGTAAGCTCTGCTGGATGAGTGGAATGTTGCAACTTGGTTAACTGAAACATAAGAGGGAGAGAGAGCAGCTGAACTTGCACCCAGCTGTGCCACGGCACCCAGGTATTTGACACCAGCAGAGACAAATGAGAAAAAAATGAAAACGTAAGAAATCCAGGCTTGAAAGAAAGAGCAGATCTCGTAGAACACACAAACAGGCTTAATGAAGCAAAGAAGCTTTTTTTGGTTGCACATCAGCAGTCTTTGTTTTGTAAGAAGATATCACTCGTGTCACTAACACCCTTCTTCCTGTGTGCTATAAGCCTGCAGCAAGAATTAGCATTCCATAGCTCAGATGCTCCATTCACTTAGTGCTGTTAGTGAGCTGCTTCCCTTGCACCTCAATAAATGCACCACAGCTTTCCCTGTGCGTGCACAAGTCGATTTCTGGAAGAAGGGAAGTGGCCTGGCTGATGTAACTGAATCCTTTGTCTCATTGTTACATGGTTGGAGGTGGAGAACAGGGGAGTGGGTTGGTATTACACTATATTTGGCTAAGCCCAGTGGTGGCTTTGAAATAGCCGGTAGTTGAAGGGCTGAGAGGTGGCACATTTAGATGTATGGTGCAGCTGTGAAATGCCGTCTCCCCTAACTGCTTGTAAGCTACACACAATGCAGGGTGTGGGCAGTGATATGTCACCGGACAAAGACCTTGATGGCTGCAGTATTGAGTGACCCCCAGTTATGTGGCATGTAGATGATTCCTTAACCACCTGGCACAAAATGCTTGTCTGTCTATACGAGAATGAAAATTGTTGGAGCAAGGAACAACAGATATTCCATGCAAGCAGCAGCCTTGACCCCTTAGCAACTGCATGTCAGCAAGAGCATGAGAGCTGCTGTGCATTTGAAACCGTGAGTTGATAGCTCTTTACCTACAGTTTCTTATGCAGAATGACTCTAAACAGCCTCCTCTCTCTAATAATTCACCTGAATTTAAACATCATATAAATATGAAGCCAGAATATTATTCAATTTGTTTACTGGCAGTAAAATTGTGTATAAATATGCTTTAAAGAACATTTGAAAATCCATCAACAAGATTTTTTCTGCACCTTCCAATAGTTATTAACATCTTAATTTCTGAAATTTGCACAGAGAGATCAATAATAAATGTGTCATATGTTAGATTGTTTTGCATTCTAGCTATTTTTCAGAATGGATATCTCATTTTAAGACTGCAGGACAGGTGGAATTGTCAGCATTGTAACCTGAGCCTTTACTCTCTGGAAGCAGCACAATGCTTTTGATTGATGAGCATGGCTCTCTGGAATCCCTCATACCAAGAAGGTCTTCTCAGAACACAAACAGTGGCATGGTTCAGTGTGAGGCGTGCAACAGTTGAGCTAACATCCTTTGTTAGGAAAGTATGTTATCTATTATAATTTGGTATGAGGTAGCACTATAGTCTCAGCTGTGCTAGCCTGGAGCCAAATAATTGTCTACACTTGCCACATGAAGATGATTGCTTAATTACGCTTAGTATCGAATGTCAGATGCTTGTTTGTAGGATTTAAATCAAGTCATTTTTTAAACATAGAGGAAAGTCCATAGTAAATAGTCATATGCTAATCAAGCATAACCCCACACACTTTCCATGCTGCCTGGTAGTCTTTGCTCTTTAGCTGTGGGTTATTTGATACTGAAGAGTGTGTAAGAGGCACTTTCAAGGCTGCCTTCACTCATAATCAAATATGAATGGCTGCAGAATACCTGAAGGCATGTAGTGTACGGTGGGACTAAGGTATATATGAACATGGACTGTCTGCATTCTCTCTACCAGTCATTACGCTCTGACATTTGACCTTTTCCAAACCAGTGTGAAGAAAAAAACTTCAGCTTCATTATTTTTTCCTACAGTAAAAAGTTCTTAATAAAACTGGAGGCAAAAATGAGTAAGACCATTTCTCTGTGCTGAAAGCCATATAGGTGCTTTGACTGAGTTTTGACTGAGAAAGTAGAGCAATATTTTGAAAGACGCAACCAGAGCCCAGATCTGAATCCAACTTGAAATCTTTAGCTGAGCTCAAAGGTGCCAGTTTTGGAGCAAGGGCTTATTTCTTGTATGGCAGCCTCTCAGTCCATAATGATGTAAAACTTGCTTGACTACAGACAGTGACACTGGTAGGCCTGTGCCTTGGTGTGTCCTGGGTTGTTCCTGACCATCAAAACCAACTTCCACACAGGTGACATTTTGCATCTTCTTCCAGACCATAGCAAAGTGACTACACCTCCCAATAATTTGTACTTGTCAAACAAACCTTTTTTTATGTTGGCACAGAGAAGCTACTGGCTGTAGTCAATCTTGATCACTAACACCATGTTAAGAGTCTTTGGCCTTGGCAAGTTAAAGGACATTTTGGAACCTTCAGTACCAAAAACTAATAATCTGAGTGGGTGTATGTCCTTATCTCCATGTGCTTAACGCACACAGTACATTTTGTTTGCACCTGTAGGAACATGTGACTGACAAGTGTTTCATGTTGCGCGAGATGTGCTGTAAGATTGAATGTTTAAAAGGTTAACAGCTCTGAATGTCTATTCTTGGTTTGAGCCCTGAGTTTTGCCTCTGAAGACTGCATTTGTTATTAAAAAAACTAAACCACCATCAAGACCAGAGAGCTGTTTATTGGAGAAAAGCAAGCCATTTTGAAGCTAAGAAAAAAGGGAAAATAAAAGCTAATGAAACAACCACTGGGCATAGCTAAAACAATTTGAAATGTCCTGAAAAAAGTCAGAGACATCAACAACATCCTCCATAGAGAAGGGGTGAAGGTATTACAGTCCGTGTTCAAAAAAGACTTCAACAGACAGAACTATAGAGGCCAAACTACAAGATACAAACCACTCATCAGCAATAAGTATAGAAAGACCAGATTGGAATTCACAAAGAAATACAGAGACGAGCCAGAAAAGTTCTGAAAACCTCTACCAAAGAGAGCTCATCAGTCAAGTACAATGGAGGTAATGTCATGGCTTGCACGCCTGCCTCTGGAACAGGCTCACTAATCTTTACTGATGATGTAACATGATGGTAGCAGCAGAAGTAATAACTTCATAAGTCTACTGAAACGTTCTGCCTGTCAATTTACAGAGAAATGAACTTGAACTTTCATCATACAGCAAGACAATGACCTAAAAAACACTGCAAACACAACAAAGGACTTTATCAGGCAAAGTCAATTATCAGACCCAATTGAACATGCATTTCATCTTCTGAAGAGGAGACTGAAGGGAGACACCCCCCCCCCCGCAAAAAAAAACGATTAAAAAATAATAATAAGAAAAAACAACAAACATGGCTGGATTTCAACTGAAGGTGCTATGTTCTAAGTTGTTTAACACATCTAGATATTCATATCAGGAAATTAAACCGAAAATTATGATAAAAGATGTAGTATTGCAGATTGTATATACCAAGCTGTTCTTTCCAGCTGTGGAACTGGACACTGCTGCACTTTCATCTGTCTGATCAAAGCTTTTTCTTTCTTTTTTTTTATCCTTTTCAAAAGGAAGCTCAAATAGTGGATACTAGGGGCTTTTGAACAGGATAGAAATATTCCCCAAAGTAACTGGTCAGTCTTTCATACGTAGAAATACTGAACATTGAACAGTCAGACTTCAGTAAAGTGTAAGGCTCAGTCTCGCTGAATAATGGCTAGTTTGTTCTGATTCAGGCTCAACAACAATTCTCTCTAAATAAAATGTTGGTTTCACTGGGGTCTCTATCCTCTCATTTCAGAATAAATTCAAGCTTAAAATACAAAGGATTCACATAAGCCTGTCGGTACCCCAAAATACACGTCATATACACCAAAGGTTTCTTTTGTTACTAATGCTGTTTATGTAATAGTTCCACTTTCTTGCTATCTCGTACATGTATAAGGCCATACTTTTATGAGAGGTTGTTTGCGTAATAATGTTTACAGGCCTATAGTGCTTACCTTACCTGTGGCAGAACCCAAAAAGGCAAAACGAATAGTTCCAAAAGCTTTACTTCTTCCAGTTGACTGTAAAACACTCTCCCTGTGGTGATGTGTGGCCTAATGTTCCATGTGAGCATATTCACACTGCTCTCAAGTGCAACTGTACTCTCTAAACCACCTGTCTGTTGAGTGATCGTCTTCGTCACACCGACATTAACCTATAATGCAGATGTGAGATTACCCATACGTGAAGGGCTTAAAGGCCAAATGAATGTTTACTCAAGTATAAGAAAATAACTAACACAGTAAGCGTTATAAGATACTTAAGATGTTAACAGTACCGAACTGGTCTTGTGTTGGTTCAATTTCAAATTCACTATAATGTAGGGGAAGATACAGAAAAAGAAGCATTATGTCTCTGGATTCATATACTCATATATTCATATACTAAGTGGAATGGAGATGTGAAGTGGATGGATTAGTAAAGAAGACCATGACTTGCTCTTTGAAGATCAAACACTTTTGGGTGATAACATATTGTTGTGTTTCTTTAAAGTATTTTTTGCAATACTATCTATGTGCGTATGTCCATCATTTTGTGTTTTAATTATATATTAATTATATATGTTCTATATACTATGTATTAAACAGTGAGATTGCATTTCTTTGTTATTTAACTGTGCCTAGGAGGCTTAGGACTGATTGAAAGTCTAAAAGCTTTTGGAACTGATAATGTGTGTCTTTTCCATCTGTAAACCTTCTTCACTGTAACACTGTAAGGAACATGTATCATGCATAATGATGAAATAGTGAACCCAGTACCCCTTAATAGTCATTACTATCACATCTTACTGCCGACTAAGGTCATCTTTCACAGATGTATGTTTGACTGCCAGTTTGAAGGGCCAGCCTTTGATGACTCTCCTTGTAAAAGTACCCTGAAGCTATTTTGGAAAAACATAATAATTTGAGGTGAACTCAGCTGAGAAGTGTCCAGTCCATTTGAGTCTTCTAATTTCTCCTTGACGCCCAAGAACCTAGTGTCGCCATCAGACGATGAGAGCCTTTAATAACTGGACACTTGATCCTTGGTTACTGAACGAGGTGGGGGTGAACATACCTCATAAGACACAACATATTAATCATGCAGATGGGACAGGTTTGATCCAAGGGACGGAGGAAAGGGGATTCACCATGTGAAGACAAATGTCTCTGAACTTCTGTGACAGCAAAAGATGCCGATGGCAAATGTAGTCAAAAATACTTGTACATATTTCTAGCTTCAGAATAGCATTAATGTATGAAAGAGTAGAGGAGAGTATGTATATATGTTGTCCATGGATGGCAATATGAGGGTTCTTGAATTAGTCCAAATGCAATGTTTAAAAAAAATGTTACAAAATTTTAGAATCCTCTTCTTCACTGAAGGTGAATAACGGCCAAATAATAGAATTATGTGCCCACCACACAGATATACATAAATACACAGTTTTGATTGAAGAAACCTAATTTTTGGAAATTCAGTCCCCAAAAACAGGACTTTAAAGTTTTCGATCTGTTTCTCCCAGCACATGTGCAACCATACTAACCCTCAAATCTTCTGTCTGTTGTCATGGTGATGTTTATGATGTCAGTTTAGTTTAGTGCACAAGTAAACACTAAAGCTGTTAGTTTGTAGTACGTGTCAATAATTTTTAAGTCATAGGTGTTGATCAGTGGTAACATGAAAATATACCAGCAGTGGCCATCACTAGTGTCATCACCAGACAGGCATGCGTATTTCCCTGGTATGCTCTACTTACAGGATGACCCTTGTGTGTCTGCGGTTGATCAGTAGCAAGCACAGGGCCTGAGTGGGAGAGGTGGTGAAATGTAGCACTATTTCAAGTCTGACAGTCTTTGAAGTTTGAACTACCAGAACTACTTTTATGCCGATGCTGTCATCTGCCGACAACTATATGCTGAAACATCAGTTGTATACTGTATTTCTCAAGTGTTTTTGGACTTGCCTCAATTTTCCCTTAGAGGTGGATAGAAAGAGAGAAGGTTTAAAATAAGAGCGGGTACAGAAATGGAGAAGTAGAGGTCAGAATAAGACCAGCAGTCAAGAGTTGTTGAGCATGCCTGCCATAGCTTCCATTGCTTGAGTTATGTTCCTGCTGTATTGTTGTGAGTAAAGCGGTTCTAGGTTGGAGACGGACAGTAGTTATTGTCTTTCTCCTAATCTTAGCCAGAATCATGCTTTAAAACAAGGTGGAACAGGGGGAGGGGGGTTATTGACCTGCCTGTCATTCTAGTTTATGACCAGCTACCTTGTATAGCTGCAGTGCTGTCAAATGATGACCAACACAAAGCAATCTGCTGGTTGCTGATGGGTTCTGATAAAGGTTGTATAATGAGTGCTAATGAGTAGCTATCTATTCAGTGATCCCTGCTGGCATGATTAAGGGCTCCTGAAATCATTTTAAGAGTAGCATTCATTTTGGAATCAACACAGTGGGTTCTGATTTGTACCAAGGATAATAAGCTAATGAAGACACAGTTAACCCTCGTGTTGTCCTGGGGTCATTTTGACCCCCCAAAAAATCTTTTGCCATCAAAATGTGTTTTTATTCATCA
>JAQLOM010000037.1:19634543-19645466 GCA_030068315.1 Chrysichthys thysi | reverse complement strand
TACATTATATTGTTAATAAACATTTTAAATTTGACAATGTAGTGTGTGGTACATTGCGAACAAAGGTCAGATATTATATTGCATAAAGGTCTTAAAATGGCATAGCTTGTGCTTTCAAATTCTTCTTTTTTAAATCGAGAATCAAATCGAACTGTGACTTTAGAATCAAAAATGTAATCAAATCGAGGGTTTGGAGGATCGTGACACCCTTATTAGTGATGCAACTGAAGTCTTGGGCTGAAAATCTAGTACAGAAAATTTGAAAGTGATTAAATACACTGGGTTTTTTTGCTTTCCTATGCCAAGTAAGGACTCCTGTGCCAGTTAGGTTTTATACACTTTGAGCAGCAGATAAAGATTGAATATTTTGGCCATGTGGGCATTAGAGTATTATATCTAAAATATACTGTTGTCCATAGAGTCCAGTTGAGTTTTTCCAGTTGCCAACTGCACAACTGTAATACTATTACATCCTCCCCCACTCTCCTTAAACCTGATATAGTGGTAATGCTGGATTTCCTGTCTTATTTAGGCTGAGGGCTCTCAAAGATTAAACCATTAATCATATTCTCTTAATGGTGAATCACAAGCAGAGAAAATCAATATTGCCCAAGCCTGTGTGGAGAATGATGGAGAATTGCAAAATGGTTGGTGATGCTTGTATGTATGATGCACTTTTTTCCCTTCTTGAGTTCTGCCAAGTGATTTCATGCTTCGCCACTGATATGTAGTCAGTTATTAGGGTCCTTTATGGGGTTTTGACATTTCTGTGCCAGCTCTGTTTATATACACATTGGGTGATCTCCATAATTGGAGCTTGTAAAGCAGAGTGGTTCGGTAAACTGTGGCAGTGCAATCTGGGCTGCAGTTTTGTGCTAATGAGGAGAGTTGAGGCACAGGCTGGTGCACTTTGACACACTGTCGTATCATCTCCCTTTTTATCTAAGCAGTTGTTTTTTTTAGCTTTTCAAGTTAGTGGAGAATGCCTTAGGAAAAAAAATGGCCAGAGATGTAGAGGCATGCAATTGTCTATAAAGTAGTGCACATGTTTTACAGGTCTGTACTGTGTGCTGGGAAGATTTAGGCGATTCTGAATGAGGTTTGCATGTGAAATATTGCAGTAGACCCTGTTTATATTTCATCATTTGGACCATCATTTGAGCAGTTGAGGGTTATGAGCCTGACTCAAGATGGCTCTCTGCCAGTTTTAAGCCTGGCATTAGAGCTTCTATTGCCCCTCAACACCACCTTGTTATTAGAAAGATGATTTCTTTCTTTGCTTTGGTTGTTTGACTGTAAGAATGTTTGTCACTATAAGAAAGAAGTTAAAGTTCTGCTTTGTTTTGGCCATTTTTTTCTGCGATTAGTTTGACTTAATAGGTCATGTCATTATTTACTCATGTTGTGGTGAATGTCCTGTTGTTGTGGGGGACTGTAGTAGTGTCTGAATGAAGGCCTTTTCAGTGCGAGTCTGACTTACTCAGTCTGTAGCACCGTGTGGTGGGTGCATTCCTCTCCTCAGCTGTGCCCCAGTCATGGTGGAATGCTCTTGAGTAACCAGCATTTAATTCTTGTGCAAATTAGCACTTCAGATACCCACTCTCATTGTCAGCATGTCAAGGCCATGTTTTATGTTTGCTGCTTCAATCCAGTTATCTGTGACCCACAGTATAACCGTTGCATTTTGTCCGTCAACACTAAAGCTTCAAACGACCAGTTTTACAATGTTCTTCAGTTTCTCATGGTTCAGATACATTTTTTTAGTCCCCTGCCTGAGCCTCAAGATCTAACTGAGGATTATCATCATTGTTTGTCCACTCTGACCATAAGGGCTTCTAAAAAGAAAGCATTCTCATATTGCTATAATAACTGAGTCTATAAAAACCGTGAAGGACAATATAGTGACAGAGAAGAACCAAGGGAAACTTGGGCCTTGTGTCTCATAATGGGTCTTTTTGTTAAGATATGTTCTGTAAAAAAAACATTTACTATTCACATAACACAATACAAGTAACAAAAGTAAGCAGCCTTTATGCCTGTTCTTTTCTTACAACTGAATTTCATAAACTCTTAAGCTACATTTCTAACTTGCTGTGTTTGTCAGGTCTTTCTGAGAGTTTGTAGTTGGAAGAACCCCTTGCTTATAAACGACTAATAAGCTGATGTGTGAGGAAGTTAACTTCATCCTCAATGTCTTTTAAATTAAACACATCTCTCAAATTAAGTGCTTGCGTGACATTTCCACAGTATGCTGCCTAGGAGAATATCAAGCCTTAATTTCAAGTGACTCATGATATTGATTCACAAAGTGTTTATCTTGGCTTAAATGGGAAATAATCACTTGAATCTATAAAGCGGCAGATTTGCCCAAACCTGGCATTCTCATTGGAGGATAACAGTATCTACCTGCTTTCCCTTCCCTAGCAAAAATGTCCTCTGTTTGCTTGTATTTTATACTGATATGTATAATCATTGAAAAATTATTCTATGAAAATATTCTAGTTTATAATTTCCACATATTCTAATTCACTGGATACATGTAATGACAGGGCAAAAGGCAGTGCTTCTCACTTACATGTTGCAGCGCAAGTACCGAACTGCCTAAAGCAAACACCGATTTATCTTAACTCTAAGCATGATGACTTTACTATTGAATGGGGTACAGAAGCCTCAAAACCTATGTTTTATATTTTCTGGTCCTTTCTGTGCCTCAAATGGTTTCACGTGTAATTCCTTTAGGATATGCATCTATCCATCCAATATCTCTGGAGCCAATCCCAGCTGACTTTGGGCAAGAGCTTGGGTGCACAGTTCGCCAACCTTTTGCAAGGCTAACGCAGAGATGAACAGCCAGTCACACTTGCATTCCCAAATATGGGCAATTTAGAGTAGCCAGTTGACCTAATCTGCATGTCTTTGGGCTGTGGGAGGAAACTGAGAGGAAAGCCACGCAGGCTCAAGGAGAACACACAAACACCTAACAGAAAGGCCCCAGTCAGCCGACTGGTTCAAACCCATAACCTTCTGCCTGCGTGGTTCTTCTTAATTAGTCACAATATTCATGTTGGGATTTGATTTCAGCCACGTCACTAATCTGACTACAGAGATTATTAGTCATTTAAGATGGTTTTCAGACATAGACGCTGTCTGGTTGTATATTAGGAACCCCGGGGGTGGGAGTGTCGGCTGCAAGCGCCATCTTGCAATGGCACCTTAGCTGCCAACACATAGCAGGACATTCATTGACTCATACAGTATGACGCTGACACTCTGTTCCTGTCTTCTGCTCAGTGTCTTGTCCTGTTTCCTCTGACTTTGGAGCCTCTCCAGTCAATGCTCAATGCTGACCCATTTCACTAAACCTGTCAATAAGATATTTTGCATAATTTTGCCGTAGTATGTTTTATGGTTATGCAGCTGCTTTTCATGTTTACAGCAAGACAGATCTGAGTTCTAGTATCTGAGACGGCATTCCTTCATGTAGACTGAGAGCCTATTTATATAAGTAGAGTGGCTGTGTGACTGTGTCATGTTACAGCCGTAACGTAAGCGATCTAGAACTCGGACTGACGTAAAAAGCCACTGGTAATCCTGTCTGCTCTATAAGACTCCTGCGTCCAAGACATTAAACAAAGATGCAGATGGGCTATCTCTGACTTAATCTGTCATGTTCTCTCAAATTGCTCCTTTGTCCTGTTGCCTAAAGGGTTTCAGCAGCAGACCTGATCTGCAAAGGCGCCTGGAATCAGTGGAGTAAGCTCCACTGATTCCTGGCGCCTTTGCAGATCACATATTATGGTTGGTTGAGTGGATCCTTTCCAAGGAGCAGTGAATCAAACAGGAGGAGCTGAAAAAGAGCCGCTTCAGCATTGTTCTGACCTCCCATGAGGTCGAATGGTACTAAAGAGAGATAAAGTGATTGCAAATCTCTTTAGCTGTTAAGCAGCAGTTTCTATCCTTTTGGACTGCGCACACACACATGTACGGGCTACTCATGCATTCACATCTACATCAGCACCCATTTATGGATTTGATGGACACATGTTAACGAGTGTCTTTTCATTTTGATTTGCTTTGGCACACTTCCTGGCATTCTTGTTGGCTGGCAGCAGGTAGCACAGCTTGTCAGAATTGCTTGAATCTCTGCAGCTCTGCCATTTCAACCAATGACCGCATCCTCAGCTGTTATCTCTCATGATATCCCTTCCAAATTCTGCTAAATTTTGTGTGTTTTCTGCCATATTGTCTTTTCCTTGTCTCTGCACAGTAGGAATACTTGGTAGCTATGGAGTACAGGCTTCATTATGACCTGAATTATAGACATCCTGCATCACAATGCAGAAATGGGGAAATGGAGATATCTCAACAGTTGCACTGAAGGTCCCGATCTGTGCTCCACATAGAAGTTAAGTATATAGAGTGCATGCTGGTCATGTCATGTCATTTTGTTTGTGGAGAGCCTGTAGCATTGCCATCTGCTCTTGTCTGATAACCTGGTAGTGCTGGATCACGTTGACTGACATGCATTATAAGTTAAAATGTTAAACAACCATATTGTAACAGTTAAAACAAGCTCTTCAATGGAATTAAATCACCACCAGTCCCACCCTGTGCAGTCTGCAGTGCCTGAGAAAGAGGTTGTGGAAACTGGGCATTTTAGCCTACTCTGGAACTCTATTTCCGGTTACAGTGACGCCTCAGCCAGTGTTGCAGAGCTCATTATGTTACAATCCATCATTTTCACTAGGTCACAGACTTCGTTTATTCAATCACATTTTTGGGGGCAGCTATAAATGAATTTATTTTTGACAATGGTGCACTTATTGTACATTTTGCTTACAATTTTAAACCTCTGTTCATAGTAGTTCATGATTTTATAGTGACGGAAGTGCATTTCTATGATTTAGAAATAAAAAAATTAGTCTTTTCAATCATAATTTTTCTCCAATCAAATTTTGTTTAACATACAGGTAGTCCATTACTCCATTACGATGGAGATGCATTTGGCCACATCCATCATAAGTCGAAAATATCGTCAGTCAAACAACTGTTTTGAACCTCTTAGCCTATCTTAGCCCAGTTTATGTAACCAGATTGAAATTATATGTCATCGTCTTCTTCCACTTAACCCTGTTCAGGGTCATGGGGGGAAGCTGGCGCCAATCCCAGCTGACATCGGGATACGCCCTGGGCAGGTCACCAGCCTACCGCAGGGCAACACACAGAGACAGAAAACCATTCACACTCACAATTATCTGTGCATGCCTTTGGACTGTGGGAGGAACCCGGAGTACCTGGAGGAAACCCACGCGAACACGGGGAGAACATGCAAACTCCACACAGAAAGGCACCCATGCCAAACCCGGGGCTCAAACCCAGGACCTTCTCACTGTGAGGCAACAGTGCTAACCACTCAGCCACCGTGCCGCCCCCGAAATTATATGTTCATAATTTTTTTTTTTCCTGTTTTTTTGAAACTTCACCAAAATCTCAAATGTTCTTTTATTTGATTAGTTAAAATATTTGTTTTCAGGCCACAGTCCCATTTAAGAAAAAAGTCCAGTTTGGAAGTGTGTGTATTCTGGGTACTGTCGCTTTAAGACTGCCGTCTTTATGCCATTGTTATCTTCCTAAATGAGGATGAGGTGAGCATTTAATGCTGTTCGTAATGAGTGATTGTGTAGTCCTTTTGTGTTGTTTTAGTTTTAAAGAATATGTAGTTATCAGTTGAAGTTCAGTTGTTTTAATATTTATTTATTTAATTGTGTCCTGCTCCAGGGTGCTCCGAGGTCTTTATGTGCTCTTTTTTGCTAACAGCGAGACCAATATTTTATGCTGTGGAGTGAGTTAACATTTAAGCGAGATTTCACTTAAATCACATTTCTGTCAAAAGAGAGAGTTTGTCAGAGAGGTCCACACCTGATATAGGCAGTCACATTGTGTCTTTGAGCTTCGTCCAGCCGCAACACCCCACTACACAAATACTGAGCTCCGGCTACAGACAGCTGCCACTGAAGCTGTTCCATTAATAATCACAAAAAAACGATGGTAATGCACTGTACAGTACAATGATACACAAATTAACTCTGTGAGTTGCAGGAGAGAGTGAGGCATTGCATGAGGTGAGTGATCCAGGCATCGTACGCACACTTCTGGATGTCAGCCATGTACTTCCGGGTGTCGTCTGAATGTGTGTACGTCATACGCTGTTACGCTGGCCTGCCAGCGATGCCTGCCCACGAATTTTAAATATTTTTAAAATATTTTACAATTTTTAGCATATCTCGATAGTCATCGTAACTTCAAAAAATTGTAAATCGGGCCATCATAACTCGAGGAGTGCCTGCACTTTGAATGCTGAATTAAATCCAGTTGTGTAGCCAGTAGGGCTGGGTATCATTGCTGATTTTCTGAATCGATCCAATTCACAAGGTCATGATCCGATTCGATTCTCGATTTGATATCGATTTATTTAGAGATTTCTTTGTGTCCATACACGTTTTGCTTGGTTATAAAATGACTTTCGCTTTAATATTTGCGAGTAGGCACGACATAGCATGATTCCAGTCTCTTCACAAGTAGTCTGAAGCCAGCATTTTCCACAACGCTGTACGGGCGTATGTATACAAATTAAGATGCCAATTCCCTCAGTAATTCTTAAGGCACGTTGAGAATTTGAAGCCAATTTAACCCCGATTGCCTTCCCCAGTGCGGTTTGATTAGCCCCTGACGTTTTAGCTGAAACTATGTCAGTGTGGTGCCTGGATATGTGGGTTCGGAGATTTGGGTATTTCCACAATATTTTACCTCGACATGGCACAGTTTGCAGATTGCTTTTATTTTATCCAGTTCTTCTCTATCCTCATAAGTTTTAAATCCAAAGTGTTGCCAAACATCAGCCTTTAGGCCAGACAGTGACTTCACCGGAGCAGCTTCAGCCATGGCTCAAATTGGTTTCGATTTCGCTGGTCTCATGTTTTTATAGCTCTCCTTGCGTTGTCGTGAGAAAAAAGCAGTCCATACAGGAAAAGATTGATCCGCGAATTTTTGAATTGATATCATATTTTTCAAACGAAAATCGATGTTGATTGGTGAATTTTTTTTATTTTTATTTTTTTAAATCCAGCCCTGGTAGCTAGTATTATGAATTGAATCGAATTGTGACTAGAGTGCATCACTACACTCCTGTTAAATATGTAGGTTAACTGGCTTTTACCTGACAGTAGTAATAAATGAATTCCTGAGTTCTTCACCCAAATCAAAATGACCACTTTGACATTTACTGTTGGATTTTCCACATTACCCCTCTGAGAAGTAGCTGTCTTACTTAATGACTTGTGTGTACTTTACTCTTCACTTGGTTTTATGGAGGTGTTCGCTAACAGCTTTTAATTTGAGTCAGGTTCCTTGAGGGCACTTAGATGCTGAAATATAGTAAAGTGGCTAAATTAGCAGCGAAATTCAAAAAGCCTACCTGACCCCTCTTTGTCCAATACTCTGCGTGGTCTCTGAGGGATTTTCAGCTGACAGCTCTTATAACACGAGGCTGGTAAACACAAATCCAGCCGAGGGACTGCTGCTTTCCTGTTATAATAACCTCCACTTTTGTGGGAAGGCTTTCCGCTAGATTTTGGAGTGTGGCTGTACGGATTTGTGATCATACAGTCACAAGAGCATTAGTGAGGTCAGACACTGATGTTGAGTGCAGAGTCCTGGAGTGCAGTCAGCATTCCAGTTCAACCGAAAGGAGTTCAGTGGGGTTGAGGTAAGGACTCTGTGCAGGTCAGTTGAATTCTCCAGACTTGGGAAGCCATTTTTATGGAGCCTGCTTTGTACACAAGGGCATTGTCATGCTGGAACATGTTTGGACCTTTTAGTTCCAAAAAAGGGAAATTATAATGCTTCAGCATAAAGAGGCATTCTATACAGTTGTGGACTTCTAACTCGGTAGCAACTGTTTGGGGAAGACCCAAAATATGGGTATGATGGTTAGGTGTCCAAAAGATTTATCCATATAAGGTATGTCTGAAGTGCCGTATGTAAAATCTGGTAATTTTCATGTGAAATCAGTTATCACCAGGCACCCAGTTTATTAGCACAGTACAGTGGACCCTTGGCTCGCGAACACATTGGCTGATAAATCGACGTATGAACTAAATTCCAGAGCAGATTTTGTACCAACTGACGAACAAAGCCTCGACTGATGTGCAGGCAGCCAGCTCGCGCTTTGTGGCACAGACCTTAAGTTCCGGTCAAGCATTTGTGGTGTGAACGAGTTCAATGCGTTTTTCCATTGAGGGTTAGAAGCCTAAGTGTATTATAGTTGAAATAAAGAAAGAAATAATCGCAAAACAAGAGAACCGCCGCCATATCCCTCCAACACCTTCCACCTCCGCCAGCAACTATGTATCCCCCACAAAGGTAACGTGCATTAAAATCATCTGTTTTAGGGTTGCACCAATACCAGTATTGGGTACGTAAATTGCCGATACCATGCACCGATACCACTCCAATGAGCCGGAAAGTGAACGGAGATGCGATCAACAAACTAGTGTGACTCAAGACCATGGAGCCGGGCTGTGTGCTTAACTTGGGTACGTGCATATGTATGCTAATCACGGCGGCTAATCTGCACCCTAACTCGGCTTCGGACTTTTCTGGTTGCGCAATCACACCCCCCCAGTAAAACCACTCCGATAGGCTGGGTTACTGGTTTTTCCGGTATTCACGTTGATGACGTGTTCAAGGACACATAGCGGAAGAGGCGGACGCAACTCGGCATGAAAAATACAAGAAAAATGGCTATCGGAGCGGATTTTCCAAACAGCCTGCTGCATTAGCAGAGCCGTTTTGCAAGCTAGTGATCTGTGAAGGGTTAAAAATCTGTTCGGTGTTCAAAGTCAGGATGATTTTTGGCGGGATGTTTAGGTGGCTGTGTTAGCTATGCAGCACATTGCATTTTCATTTTCTGGTCATATTTACACTTTGTCCGATGTGATGACACTGACTTACAGAAGGCCTTTTGTTAAAACCAGAATGATTAGTTTATTGTTGGCCTGGAATAGCCTTCTGTTAATCATTTTGTATTTAGCATTAGTAGGCTTGTTGTAATCTCAAAAGAGAAAATTAAACCTGCCTCCAAATTGATTACACTTTCATGGAAATACAATTTAAGAGGTATCGGTATCGGCAAGTACACAAATAAAAATACTCGTATTGGTTTGTAAAAAAGTGGTATTGGTGCATCCCTAATCTGTTTAATTTAGTTTTATTTTTCTATAATTAAGGTTATTTTAATTTTATTCTATGTTTTTGTCACACATAAACCCATAATACACTTTAAAAACATGTTTTGAGGGCTGAAACACATAAATTGTGTTTACATTAAATTCAGTGGGCAAAATTGAATGGGGTCATGAACAAATCGGGTCATGAACAGAGTCTCGGAACGCATTAAGTTTGTGAGACAAGGGTCCACTGTACTAAGTCAAGGCTTGCTTGTTGAAAGTATTAATTTTTCTTTGCTGTTACAATGTGACTCATTGAACATCCTCTACCAAAGTTTCTAGCGATACTCAGTTTTGTACACTGTTGTTTAGTTATGTAGAAGCTGGCTGGTCTGTGACAGAAATTTGTGGCCAGTAATTAGTAACCAGACTCTCTGTTTTTATTATGTAGCATATGCTGAAATCATAACAAATTGCGTTTAAGAAAAAAATTAAGATTGGTGCATGGTTGTCCATCATATGCCTTCTATTTTTAACATTAACCTTATAAAATTATAACCGTCAGACAGCTACCATATCTTGGCCATTCAAGTACATTTGGAGTGTTTGTAAAACTTTGGAATTTACATGGAGGTACACTGCGGTACAGCATATTTGAAACTGTAGCTCATCTACTGCCTGAATATGTTTTTCTTTTAATAACATCTCTTTATGCAACTTGGAATCTGAAGACTTGAAAAACATGGGTGACTCTGACATGCCAGTTAGGGCTTAGTGGAGCAAATCGGTTCTGATAATAATTTCTAATATCACAGATTATATTCTTTTTGTTGCCTTTCTGTAGAATTTGACATAAATTAATAACAGCTGTGGGATCAGAGATTTTAAGTCTTATGTGCTTACCTCTTTAATCCATCATACAGCGTACAGTTCAGTTGAACTTTTTTTCATCAGCTTTAAATACATTGAGAGAAAATGTTTTTCACCCCATTTTCTTCCAGTTTGGCAGTTTGCCTCCACTTAGCTAGCTGTTCACTGTCACGCTGGATCACCCAGGGATTTCATGCCATTGTTAATTATTTTAGATGTAGATGTGTGTAGATATTCTTATTGTAACCCCCATTTAGTGAAGGTTGCTGCTGCCAGATCCTGCACAAACTCATAGTCCAGTTCTTATCAGATATATTAAATGTGACATAACTGTTCTTATCTGCAGTTCAAGGCAGCAGAATTAAATGAGATTTGTAAGGGGGGTGTTGTAAGGCAGTAGGAAACGGGGCAAAGACTTTCGTTCATAGTAAAGCAATGGGACATTATGTTGACAACTTGAAATCAACCAATTTTGTTTGATATGAGCAGGGGATATTCACAATACAATGAACAGTACCTTTACCTTATTATGTTTTCTTTCACTGATTACTTGTACTAGTCAGAATTGCTAAAATCCAAAGCTTTTGTATGGTTCTGTATGGTTTCTTTGTATAAAGACATTTGAGATTTGGTGTGTGTGTATATATGCATTAATGTGTTTTAATGTTGTCTAGTAAGGTTTTCTCTGTATCTTCACTAAAGATGCATGGACAGCCATTATGTGAAAGTTCACTATACAGTGTGACATTTGTACACTGTGTGCACAATTATTAGGCAAGTTGTATTTTTGAGGATTAATTTTATTATTGAACAACTACAGTGCTCT
>JAQLOM010000037.1:19597051-19610620 GCA_030068315.1 Chrysichthys thysi | reverse complement strand
GTGTGTGTGTGTGTGTGTGTGTGTGTGTGTGTGTGTGTGTGTGTGTGTGTGTGTGTGTGTGTGTGAAAGACCGAGAGAGGGGAAGGAGTAACACAGTGGACTCAAGTTGTCAGTGTTGTAGAACTGCAGCTGGTAACCTCTGAAGCTGAAAATTGAAAGGTACATTAAGAAGTTTAGTGCTAAACATTCACAGAACTGCACTGTCAGGTCTGTATGCACTCTTGGACAAGACTTTGGCCTGACAGTTCAACAGATCTCGCATTAAGACGTGCTCTTCTTTTCCATTAGGTTTAGATACAGCTTGTTAAACTCCTTATCTGTGCTAGAGCTATGTTGTTGCACTTTGAATAGGGTACCAAAGATTGTCAGGAATGTCTGCTGAATACTTCTGCACAGATTAGTTGTACTAAAATTCTGCTTTTCAACAAAAAGCGAGCAGCCTCATGCTGTTGAGTATGTATATACAGCAGGGCTGTGGGAAGGTAATTATGGGATTTTAAGAACCAGTTATCCATCTGTTCACAGTGCTTAATCATGGTGTTTTATCTTCATGGGCAGATCAGCTGCAGATCAGTCCTCTTCTCTCTGAATGGTCTCTGTGGGAAAATGCTGCAGTCTGTGGCACTGGTTTCTCTCTACACTTTTTAAATATCTGTCTTTTTTTTTTTTTTTTTCTTTTCTTTTTTTTTTTAAATGTCGTCCTCTTTCAGGAACGCTACCGGCAGGACTGCAATTTGGCTGTGCAGCTGCTGAAGTGCAACAAGTCCCATTTTAGGAACCACAAGTTTGCAGACGTGAGTGTTGTGCACATATGTATCTATGAATGTGAAGTCCTTTCAACACGTGCTTTCCCAGGTTTATGTGTGCTATTGTAGGAGTTAACGTGTTTTATGTTCCATAGTGAACCACAGAGTGTGGGACCATGTAATTACAAGGTTTCCTTTTTTTGTCAAAATGGAGATGACTGTGTTCCTTCTTTAGAGCAGTAGGCAAAAACTGAGCTAAAATGGAAAGGTTTGAAAACCCAGTTGTTGCACAGGGCAGTGCTTTATACCAGTCCTCAGGTATAGGGTATAATACAGTATACTCTCGACGCAGGCTGACCAGCAGAGATAGCATAGTAACATGGCACCAAATTCCATATGCATTAGGTACATAAGTCCACTTAGCCTGTTTTTTGTTTTTTTTTTATCTCTCATAGGTCCATCACTGAGAAACAGCCTAGGATTTTAAACTGAGGGAGATACAGAACACTTGAATGAAGTGTCATACAGTTCACCTGTTCACATTTCCTCATTTCACCTTAGGAATTTGTAGAGTGCAAAGCCATGGTATTTAGTTTCTGTTGTTTATTCTTCTGTGTGGATATTGCCAGCTTCATGTTGTTTAAATTATTGCCACAAGGCACACAGTTGGCTAGAATGTCTTTGTATGGCTGTAGCATTACAGTTTTCCTTCACTAGAGTCCTTCACCAAAAGAGATATTGAATAACATTGCACTGGCATTCCAGGAGATCAGCAGTTGATGTTGTCCTTGACTCACTTCTGAATCCACCCCCCAACCTTTTTTTGTGCAAAATATGATGGTAACAAAATAACTGTACATTGTCTTGTTTAAAACAAGAAGCTTTTTTTTTTTTTTTTTTTTTTTTTTTTTTTTTTTAAAGGGATGCAAGCTTAAGATCATTTATTTATTGCATATTTAATTACATCTCTATGGTTCTTACTAATGGTCACAAGGGATTTTACGTTAAGAGACCACTGCTGAATCCACTTTGATGCAGACATCTCATAAGTGTACATGATGGCTCTCATGAGTTCCCTTTTCAAGCCCAAATTAAAAAATGGCATATGAGGTTAAACACTTTTCCTATAGCAAATGTACCTCCAGTGGGATTTTGTCCAATGCAAGTAATAAAATGCATATTTTAAGCTGACATATATGTGTGGAAAATACAAACATAATAACATAAACTGAGGGTAATATGTAAAGCAACACTGGCATATAAATAGTTTGTATCTCCGAAGAGTACTAGAAGAACATACAAATGTTCTTCCATGATTGTGCGTTGTATTTGTTTCTTTAAGAGGTTCTATAATGCCATGAAGGATCCCCATTGTAAGCACTGGATGCTTGGAAATATTTTCCAAACAGCCATCATTGAGAATACATGCAAGAAGCACCATGCCAATGACTATGGCAGATATAATACAAGTAAAATGGAATGCACATAATCATGGGTCTCTGAGGTGTGAACGTGTATATGGGTATTAGGACATTAATCATTCTTCCATTTGCTTGAGCGGAAGGGAGGGTACCATGTTGCACTTTAGCATTCATGAGCAACGCAGGATAGCAGCAGTGAGTGCATGCAGCAGTCAGCCAGTTTCACACCACTCAATACAATTGTAGCATAATATAATTTGAATAGGTTATGGTCTATCTTTTGCCCATTTTTCTTTATGCACTTTGGTTCATACACTTAAAAAAAAAAAATCTAAGGTTGAACCTTTTGGTGTCCAGGATGTACATTATTGTCTTGACTAGTTGGGGGAATTAAGAAGCTTAGAGCACCAGCTTAGCAGAATTAGACTTGGGACAATTGGTGGCATACGTCACTGCTGCTGAAGCATGCATTTGACAAGAGACATGTAAACTCTATTTTTTGGAAACTAGAGGACATCATGCAGATGAAGATCCCTGACCTAGAAGATCACTCAGGAGGGATGTTTGGTAGTGCTGCCTGGAATGCACTCATCTTATCTGTGCTTGCATCCAGAGCAATTGTGGTGGTTTGCGGGCCACTAGCTGCCCCCACTGGATTGTTATAGAATCAGCTGAGCTAAACCGTAGGGTCAGAGATTTTCCTTGCCTGTGTTCCATGAATCAATAAGCCCTAGTTGGCCTCATCCAATCAAGGCAGCAGAGTAAGATAAATGTCCTAGTTGCCTGCCCTTTACTCCTTTCAAGTTTTTTTTCCTTTTCAGTTGCAATCTAGTTTCATTAGAAATTGGGTGTTTTTGAATAAAAGGAACCCCTGTAATTGTTTTTAAATGGCTGAATGGTAGATGCATCTCATTTAACAGCCCATTCACATTTCAAGGAGCAGATGTAGAGAATTCCCTGTCTACATACCTCATCTTAAGGTCATGTAAAATGGTGGTGGATCACATTCAGTAATATTTCAGTAACAGCTTATTGAGGGGGAAGTGTGCTTGTTTATGGACATGTGGTCAGTCTCTGTTTAATATTAATTTACATGCTATAGTTTTTCATGCTGTATGTTTTTATTGTCTGAATGCGATATGATTGGTAAAATCTATATTTTTGTCATTTGCTGGTTTGCTTTCTAGTTGCCATATGAACTACAGGAGATGGTGAATAAGCACATGAAGAGCAGTCTGCCTGAAAAGAACCAGTGCGCTCAAGGAGCCCATGCCCAGGACCCAGATACCCTGAGCCTGACACCAGCTGATGTGGTACCCACCTCTGTAATTGCCCGGGTACTTGAGAAACCTGAACCACTTGTTCTCAACTCTGCTCAGTCCAGCAGCAGTGGCCGGCCAGTGGCTGAGGATGTGTTTGTCCATGTGGATATGACTGGGTTCCAAAACCAGAGTGTTACCCGAGAGAATGGGGGTCCTGGACAGACTAGGCTTAGCACCTGTACGGGATCTGATCAGTCACATCTTAATGGTATGTTACGTAGTCCCGATGGCCAGTCATCTGACGGTGGGACGGCACCCTCCTTCGAGAAGCTAAATCCCTACCCTACACCTCCTCCTCCACATCCGCTGTACCCTGGCCGCAAAGTGATTGAGTTCTCCTCTGACGATAAGGTAAAGATCCCTAAGAACAGCCCACTGCCTAACTGCACATACGCCACACGACAGGCCATATCCCTCAGCCTGGTACAAAATGAAGAGGAGTCCGGAGAACGGCAGCGTACTGTCCCAAACAGCCCTGCTGTGTCTGATGGAGGTTGGCGTTCTGGGACCTCCTCATCTTCAGGTGGAGGGCGTGCATCGCACCCACGAACACCTCACCAGAGTGATTTAACTGAACCTTTGTCTAGTCAGTCAAGTCCTTTCAGCAGCCCACCACAGCCACCGAGTGCCTTTGCCAGCTCAGGTAGCTCTGAGGAGGACTTGCTCACCAACTGGCAGCGAATGTTTGTGGAGAAGATCGCACCATCCTCAGAAGGCACTCTGGTTAACCGCACCTCTTTCAGCAGTGAGACAGTAAAAGAACTCCAGAGGAGTTGCAGCAGCAAGTCAGGTAGAGGAGCTTCAGACCGGGGGATCTTGCGTGGAGCCTATTCTGATGGAGAAGATGGCTCCTCTACTCAAAGTTGGACGGCCAGCAGAGAGTCCAGCCTGGACACTGATACAAGCAGCATTGCAGACCTGCGCACTAAAAGGGGTGAGTATGGTCCTACCTTTTCACAAGAGGAGAGTGAGCAATTGCTGATGGCTCTTGACAATGATGATGGTGCTAGTGGAGACACAATGGTCATGGTGGAGTCCAGCCCAGCCTCTACCAAGCAGCAGGAGTTTGCTGAAGATGGTGGGTCTGTAGGCAGCCCAGCTGAAGAGCGAGACATTCTTCCACAGGACTTTCCCGTCATCAGCCCCAGGGTCCTTGCTGGCTTGGAGGATTACAGAGAAAAGCCACCCCCTCACCGCCACCAAAGTGGCTCCACCCGGCCTCAGAAGAGCCCCAAAAGGATGGGGGTCCATCACCTGCACAGGAAGGACAGTCTTACCAGGGCTCAAGAACATGGAAACCTGCTTGACTGAGAAAGTGGCTAGCCTTTTGCTCCTTACTTCACCTACAGTGCTCTTCTGCTTGTTAGATCACAAGTCTTACCAGGTCACAAAGGGAAGCAGGAATCACACTGGTGATTGATCAGCTAATACCCAGGCTGCTTTCTTTTATGGGTTATTACTGCAACACTTGCCACTTCTCAGACACAAGAAGTTCACTTAGTTGTGGTATTTATAGTCCAGTTTAAGGTAGTCATCATACCTTTTTAAGAAGTCTGATGTGCTTCAGTTATCCTTTCAGAATGTGAGAGTATGTGAGAAGTTCATTTTTCCATGCTCCAGCATCTTCAGGACATCTTTAAGCTGTGGTGTAAATTATGAGACGAATACAGGATATAGCCATATAAAGACACCTCTGTATTTGGCCGATGTATTGTAACGGGGGGGACATCCAGATGAAATAGCACTGTAACTTGTTGCTGCAAGGTTACTAAAATACCACAGAAACCAGAAGCAAAGAACCCTTTTTTCTTGAAGTGTTTCAAAGTGAGAGCCGTCTGTCTCTATTGATTAAAGAATGCGATGGTGCTCTAGACTGAGATTCAGATGCTGTTGTATGGTTTGGATTATGCAGGTAAGATGGGATCCAGTGGATTTTAATCTTTCAGTGCCTAACCCTTTATAATGACTTAAGGTTTTGCCCATCACCCTTTAAAAAGTATTGTTCTTTATGGTATACTTTCAGTTCTCTAAATCTGTGGCAAGCACCCCATTCATCAGGCTGCCACGGAAATATTTGATCCAAAATTTTCAAGTTTTTTTTTTTTTTTTGACTAGAAATATTTTTAGATTTCACTAAATTTTCTGATTCATATAAATGATCAGTGAGTTTACCCATGAGGTTTTTGTTCATGACATGTGGCTAAGGTCCATAAATGGATTTCTTGTTAGCTGCCACTTCACAATGAGAATTTGTGGAATAAATGTGGATGTCTTGTGTCACTCTTACATCATTATTTTAGCTACCATGGAAAAGAACCCCATAGTTAAAATGAATCCCTCTATGACTATTTAGGAGTTTTTTAAATATATTTAGAGAGAACTTGTAGACCTAAATCTGAGCTATCTACCTTTCTCCTCTGAAGAATGTATGGATTTATTCAACATTCATCTTATTTCAAGAAAAACATCACAAACTGGCATTCAGTTTAGTGAAAACAAGACTGCTATTTATTGGTGTCCAGTCTCATAGGTAGTAATGTGTTTTCTTAGCTGCTGTCAGCAGTGAACTTTTACTGAATGTGTTTTACACAATAAAATGACTGTCAGAATATTTTTCACTCTACAAAAACCATTAAAATTTTCACCTTTCCCCCCCCACTTAAAGGCAGGCCAAAAAAATATATTAACATTTGAATGTTCAAGAAGCCCAGGATTCCTTTTCAGGAAGCTAAAACCAACTGGCAAACTAACACCTTGTCACTTGATATGGACACGTGCTATATGAATGTAATTGGTGCTATAGCTTATTTTTCACACATTATTAATCATCAAACTTTAAATCAATATTAAACATTAACTTGTGTCCCAATTCTTTTAAAAAATATTAGTTTAATTCTAGTAAATGTAATTATGCATTTATATATTGGAGTATTTTGGAACGTAATAATTACAAAAGAGCCATCTCTCTTTATTTTTTTTTTTAAACAAACAGCAGTCCACACATCAATCTGGGATGACTGATGTTTGCATTTGTGTATTAACAGACACTTACTGGAACCCTCTAGAAGACCATTAAAGAAGTCTACACAATAAATCAATGTTTGAGTTAGCTATCATTAAATTAGTATGTAAGTAACATTGTTTAACTGATGCTTTTTGAGAATAAATTCTCAAGTAACTGGGAATTTAAAGGTTTAAATTTGTCTGAGTGAAAACTTTCCTGTAGCTGAGGTCTTTTCTGTTAGAGATCATCATAGTTATCCCACACAATTAGGAATGTAAATATTAGGACATTGACTGTTATTTTTATTTTAACTGTCTACCACAGTATATTGCAGTTGAAATTAATTGAATATTATATGAATAAGTGCAGATTTTCAGATTTAATTTGAGTAAAGCCAGGCGTGTTTCATTCCCTCATTATTTCACGTACAAATAAGCAAATAAAAGGTCCAGATTTGATTTCAAGTGTGGTATTTGCATTTGGATTGTGTTGCTGTGAGCTCGCAGTATGAAGTCCAAAGAGCTGTCACTGCCAGTGAACAGGCCACAGGTTGAATGATCAAAATGCCCATGAGTGGAGAACAAAGACGTTAGCTGTAGCCAAAAACACCATTTTTAAAAAGAAAAAAAATGTACTGTGGGGCTCAGGAACAACAAGGGCCCATAAACCACAGAAAACAAGTGTGATAGATGCCAGAAAAACTCAATCATATCTGTTTAAGAACACCCTGAAAGAGGTAGACATATCTGTGTCAAAGTTCAGCCTTCACCATAGTAAACATAGAGGGCTTACCACAAAATGTACGTCTCAAAAACAGGAAGCCTAGGTAAATTTTCCAAAAACATCTAAAGGAAAAAAAGCTCAAACAGTTCTGGAGCAAAAACGGACAGTTGAGACAAAGATCAACTTGTACCAGAATGATAGGAAGTGAAGAGTATTGAGAAGGGAAAGAAGTGCCCATGATCCAAAGCATACCATCTCATCTTATGGCAATGTATGGCTGCCAGTAGGACTGTTTCCCTTGCATTTTTTGATGATGGGATGGCTGGAAAAAGCAGCAGAATTAACTCCAGTGTGTGTAGGACTAAATTATCAGCTCAGATTCAGACAAATTATTCAAAACTCTTTGGATCTGGCTTCACAGTGCAGGTGGACAATGACCCAAATCATACTTTGAAAGCAACACTAGCCTTTTTCAAGAAGAAGCCTTTGTCACACATACTGTATAGTACACTGAAATTCTTTTCTTGCCATAACCCAGCTTCTTAGGAAGCTTGAGTAAAAGTGGTCACATGTAAAAAGTGCTGTAATTACTACACTGTTGACCTGATTTGGATGTACTGTAAATACCTTTTAATTAAAGCTAAACTTTAATTGTAATTTCAACTGCAGTTTACTATGGTAGACAGCTACAATAATAACAAAACATTGTCAGTGACGATGTTTATCTGCTTGATGATATTTCACATTTTACCATTTGGTAACATTTAGTAAGCGGTTACCGAGAGGTTCAAATAAAAAAAGAAAAGAAAAAGTATTTCTTTGTTATACAAACGACTTTTCACTACTCAAATACCTAAATGAATGAAGGCAATTTTAAATAATTGACAGCTGAAAACAGTACTATGCATGAAGCACCTTTGCCATGCTTCCAAAAATTGGAATTATACTTAAGGTCAGAGGTATTCAAACTGGAGGTGCGGGTGAGAAGGAAAATACCCAAGATTAAATATTTAAATGGCCATTTCAGACCTGCCAACCTTAAACATTTTATGCTGGAGGAAAATATGCCAAAACTTCAGTTCTCTTTTCTCGTATATAAAAATGTCAGATAGACTAATTGACATATGAATCTGGAGTGACTGACAGTTGCACCGGTTGAGAGCCACTGATGTAGCATTCTTGCTTTGTCACGCTAAATAATTCATTACCATGATTTCTTTTACTTTAGTAATGTGGTTTTATATCAATCTTTGTCTGACCTTAACCATCATTAAAAAGTATATTGTTAGCATGAGTTAATAAATACATAAACTACGAAAATTCGGATCATGGGGAAAAAATTTGAATACCGGTATATCTACTTTAGATAATTTTGCTGTCAGATTTAACAACACTGACACATTTAAATACAAAACGCTTCAGAAGTGCCCCTTCAGTTCTTTTTCACAAAGCATCTGATGTCCAACTTTGGGTAATTCTGATATTGCAGGCTGGATTTATTTAAGCAATTACATAATTGCAGTAGCAAATCAATTATTATTTGTGTGGTGTCCATTAAAAAGATAAAGATGACTTTCCTTTATTTGAGGCAGTGTCTTTTTAAATTTATTATTTCCAAGCCTTCAGGTTAATAAGATTTATCCAGATTTTTCTGAACTGGTGACTGATGTCTGGTGTTTTTATAAAAATTTTCAAATGTAGATCCTGGGGTTTCTCCACATTTCTGTTCCTCACTTCATGGAGTGCTGAATGTTCTAAGTGCTCATCATGAACCTGGACACACTGCTCATGCAGTATCTGAACCAAATTTAGTGTTGTACGTTGTATACAGTATATTGCACAAACGTGATTCATAACCATGTCACTGTAAGGCATATCGGTCAGTTTTCTTAATGTATTTTAGTCAATTGTTTTATTGGAAGGGTCACCCAGTTGTGCACTTCCTTAATGTGTCCAACTCATGACTGGTCTACATACAGAATATGTCCACATTCTAATTTTCCACATCCTCTGCTTTAAACTTTGTTCCTAGTGTGGCCTATCAATCTTTTTTTCCTCCATACGTAACTCTTAAGAGTCTGTAATGAGTAGGACTATAACTAGCCCATGTGCTGAATATTTGATGTCTTTTCATGTTCGGAAATAGCTTGGTGATCCTTAAAGGAGAGCGAGAGACAAAGAACAGTCTGTCAGAGTCTGGCACATGAAAATTGCCGTTTTTAAATATTTCAGAACCTCATCAGTGAATTAGACGAGTTCATGCAGATACACACAAAAAAAAGAAGAGAAGGAATGCTAGGAATGTGCACCTGTGTAATTCATGCATATGCATAAAATGAATGAATGAAGACTCACTGTAATGCACTACGTGTATAAATAGACTGATGTGTAATAACTTTCTGTCATTACCATAATTGAGTGACAAGTCCTATCTTTGAGACAAGGTGACCTCTAGGAAGGTGATGGACAAGGCAGGCAAAATGATGACAAGGTTGACTGAAGAGAAAGGAAAAAAAAGAAAAATAAAGCAAGTTTTTTTTTTTTTTTTTAAATCACCATTGGGCATATATTAAACACAAAGTCTACACTTACCCCCCTCTCCCCCAACCTTTAGCTCATTCATTTTTATTGATTATCATTCCATTGACCCATTATTCTAATGCCATTCACATTTTTATTTGTAGAGGAGAAATACTGAACTCGCTTTAGCCTGACAGCATAGAAAAAATTCGATACTAGGGATGTGCCTTCAGTCTAATTTTAATACTTGAATATCCGTAACAGCTGTTGGACGGATATTAGGCTAGGCGTTAGGAAAGGGAAAACAAGGAACAGAAATTTTAAATGCCCAGCAAAGGTTTTACTGAATGTCAGCTCAATATTCTTTGAGCCCAACTGCAGCAGCATGTCATTGTGGCACTGTTAAACTTCATGCTTTGTGAAGGTCCTGTTTAACAAAATGCACTGGATTAATGAAGTGTGTGATCACATTGGTAATGCATGTTTATATGAATCTGTCAGTAAAGATATTTGCACATTATAGCCCATTTACTAAACCAGTGAAAGGTAGGAGAATACTGCACGTGAGAGCAGAGATGGTATAACCTGAAATGTGCTGCAGAGTCGTTGAGCAATGTTGCTCGCTCTGTCACTTCTGGTGTGAAATAGGCTTAATCTGCAAAGCCTGATGTACCCGATAGTCATACCAGTTGTTATTGGAAAATATTCTCTCATACCCCACAAGCCTCGTATTTAACCACCTGCATGAGGGAGGAGGGGGGGGGCCACTCATAAGACTCTTTAGTCCTGATGCACACCTTTCTAGCTTGAACAACACACGGTGTTGCTCTCTGCATCAAAATGTTGCCTGAAAAGGTTTTAATTTTTCATGCTTTTCACTGGTGTAATGAATACCCGAATAGTGACTTTAGTATTCGAATACGGTTGTCTCAAATGGCTAAACAGGTATTCAAATAACTGAGCTTGACATTGCAAGTTTGTGTTTATTTGATTGCATAATTTACAGTATTTTCTTTTACTTTTGTTTTCCAGTTATGGTCACTCGACTTTAATGTTCCAAGTGTGGCCTATTTTTTGTTAGTTCTAGCATGAAGCTGTGCTCTGTAAATAGTCACAGATATTTGAAATACCAAAGGGTGTCCCTGCACCCAAATACACCGTTACTCAAAATAATGAATGACTAATCTATTTCATGTTAATGACTCAGGCACATTTCAAACACAACTTCTGTTGATCTCTATGGGGTTGTCACTGTAAAATCTGTCTGTCCACATGCTGGCTTATAATTGGTGCATACTCACTTCGTCTGCACAAATCGTCCTTATCTTGGTTTCACTGAAGATAGATGGTGCTTCTGTCCTTCAGTTCAGTTCTTTCAAATGGTGTTTGTTTGTGTCCTCATTACACTCCTGTGCAAAGTCTTCTTTAATTAAATCTCACTGTGTAAAGCTTTCATAGTCAGGTAGCGAAACACATTGTATGAGTGGTTTTTTTTTTTTTTTTTCTTCCTGTAAACAATGACCTTACAAAGAAGGAAAAAATCTACAAAAAAAAAGACTGTTATACTCAACTAATTTTCTCTTCTTGATTTGTAAACTGATGTATATTTTAAAACAAATAAACCTATTTTAAATCTAAAATTAGATTCTTTTAATTGTTCTCACAACACGGATTTCATTGCTGGAGCCTTTATTCTATAACGAGCTTGTCCCTGGAGGTGATGTACCTCTGGCTGGGTCAGATGTAATACCTGATACATGTACTGATCAAATGACAATGTTCAAATGTCAGTTTCATAAGTCACAAATATCAACATTTGGAATGTTTGTTTTGTGTTTTTTTTTTATTTTTATAAAACTGGTAGGCTTTACCAGTTCAGACACTTCATAATAGTTTTTTGAGGTGAATAATACAAAGAAGCTGATTAAAATTCCACATACCTTCATTCATTTACAAGCCAGAATAAATTTCCATGTCTAGAGCTTTGCTGCATTGCGATGCTGTTCTCCATCTAAGTGGTAGAACTGGGTCCTAATTACATTAACTTTCCATTTCGGCTGTTGCTCCAAAGCCATCATGGCTGAAGAATGTGGCCAGCAGTGTACATACATGTAGCACCTACAAGAAGAAATATAAAATACAGGAAGAGCTTACTAATTACGCTCAAATCTCTCCTTGTATTGTTCAGCCAGTGTGTCATACCTTTAGCATGCTTTGTGTGTTCTTTCTTTGGATTAGAGCTTTAGTACTGCATGGTATAAGAGTCTAATTGGTACTTCATCATTCGGAGGCCTTTTAACATAGGCCTCTTGTCAGAAGCAGATTAGTGGGTAGAGGATTCATGGCACTATTATGCACTGGAAAAAATTGCCTTCCGCTTGTCTCAGTCACTTAGAAGCTCAGGAGATTGATCATAGGCCTTTCATTTATTATAGAAAACACTCTCCTCCAGTGTTGTGTGGCTCGTTTGGCAGCTGTTTAGCTGAAAGGCCAGGGTGGCAGCAGGGAGGGAGTTTCTCCTGCAGTAGTGTCTGCATCCATCTCTGATCATTGTCCTTAGGGAGCTGCTTAATCAAACTGCAGCAGCAGAACACAAAAGCTGGTGTACTGCAAAATGGAGATGTATAGTAGGCGGAGGGGAAGTAAAATCCAGTGCAGTTTCTGTTTTTTTGTTTTTTTTTAGTTGAACAGCCTTAAGACCACTCAAAGGCTGGTGTTTTGTGGATTCAGCTGATGTGCTGAGGATTAGGCTGAAGGAGGATTTTGTCTGTTTACAGGAAATAGTCTAGCTGTTGGGGGTAGCATCTGTTGGCATCAATACTGGTTAGTTGATGGAAACTTGTGCCAAGTTCACATAATGAGGAAGCAATTGGGATGGGAAACTTATCGTTGTTGAATCTTGAAATGCTTTATCAAGGATCTCATTGATCTTTTTTTTTTTTTTATACATGACTTTTGTCTGTGTCCCCAACTCCCTTTCCTCGCCTACTGCAGTTCGTTCATGTGTGTGCTTGACGTGGCTGTACATCTTGTGTGTTGTCTCTTGGCAACTGGATCTGCATTAATTTACTTCTACCTGATGTTTATCTAATGAGTGTAAATCATGTGCCGTCATTAAACAGCATAGATTCCCCACTATTCAGATCTCTTGGATGAAGCATCATGAACTTGATGCAAGTCCAGTCTCTGAGACATGACCATTAGACAATTATTAGGACCTGGATGACTGAAAACCTTTACTCACTCACTCATTAATAAAAAAAAGTCAGCTATTTTGATATTCAGTGCATGGCAAATCCACACTTCAGTTACTTTTAAAGGTCCCCTTTGTTGGATTCAGTTGATTGCAACCAACTGAATGCCACTCCATTTCCAAGAGTGTATTGGAACGTTTGGTGGCTGTCAGGCACCCATAGTGTACTTCCAAGTACTTAGGTTTACACTCCCTTTCTTGTTCTGTGCTAAATAAGTGTGAGCCACCATTTTTCAAAATTTGGGTTCTTAAACTTGCTACCCAGCACCAGCAAACACTTTTTCTTTGTCTTGCTTCTGGTGTTTCCTTCTGGATTCCTGGTGCTTGTAAAAATGTGAAACATGGAAGGAGCTCTCTAGAGGTTTGTCTTTTCTGGGCTACTGTAGCAGCGCAACATGACTGCTCTGTGGAAGAGGACCCTCTTCATATGTAGATATAATGTAATGAAATGTAAATATAAAGGGCTCCTTCTAAGCTTACAGTACCATGAGTCATAGTTATAGGTACAGTGCATTCAGAAAGTATTCAGACCCCTTTCAATTTTTCACCATTTGTAATGTTGCAGCCTTATGCTAAAATC
>JAQLOM010000037.1:19570638-19581615 GCA_030068315.1 Chrysichthys thysi | reverse complement strand
GTGCCATTTGTGGCAATAACACAGCAACATTACATGTCTTGACCAAGGAAGGAGAACTGAGGAAGAAATGGTTGGAGCTTATCTTTGTTACACCACCAGTGAAGTATAAGGCTTCGTTAGCTCTGTGTTCTATTAATTTTGACCACAGTGACTTTTACACCTCCAGTGTCTACAGTAATGTATCAAGGTTATAATTAAAACCTGGATGTGTACCATCAGCACACAGGCTGTAAGTACAAAATAAACTTTTCCACCCAAGGTCCTTGTTACAAAACAGCATGTTCAAACTCTCCACGTTAGCATGCATGAAATGGACAGAAGCTCGGCTGTCACACTCATATAGTTATGAACATAGCGATTTCCAGTGAGTTGTAATTCCAAATCATCTATTTTATGCCCCAGAGATCAGGCATTGGTGAGCTACAGGTTCGGTAGAGGAGGCTTGTGTGGTTGTTTCTTTAGCCTTAGCATAGCGCGGATCTGTGGCCCGCTTCTGCCTCCGTCTGCGCCTCCAAGAGCCGACAACAATCCACAGAGAGCCCACTGGTCTGCTATGTGCTCATAGGACCACACTAGACCGCTAGCTGCTACCCAAAGACTTGTTCAACCTATAATCATTAAAAATCATTGAGAAGCACAAATGACGGATGCAGTTATATTGTTTTTATGTATTTTACTGCATTTCCATTATTTCTTATGGGGAAACCTGCTTTGATGGACCAACAGACAAGTTGGACGAGCTGTCTGCACTTACCAACCAGCGTATCTACCGAGAACGCAGCTAACCTGCTGCACATTGGATGCTCATGTGGAACTGCTGGGATTAACCGTGGTGAGAGCCGAGAGACACTAAAGCCTGCGAGGAGAGCGAGGGTAGGGACTGATCATCTAAGCTAAGCCAAGCGTTAAACCATGAATTATATTATTAGCAACAATATCTTATGTTCAACTTGGCATAATGGTCCAAGAACTTTGGCCGTGTACAAGAGAGGGGCGTGCGTGCGTGTGCATGCCCTAGTTGGGATTTGTACAGAAAATAATTGTCTCGTTATAATAACTTGGATGTAATATCTCTCATTCTGTCTTTCACAAACGCGCGCGTGCACATGACACGCTGTGCAGTGAGATACGGGGGAAGGCGGGGCATGGGTCTAAGAAGGGGAGACAAACTTTTTCACAACAGCGCTGTTAGCCAATCAGAGGTGATTCGTTTGCATGTTATGAATATTCATAAGTAAGAGCCAAACTCCTGCCATTCTCACAATCAGCACTATTTCAACAAACTAGAACAGCCTGAAACAGGAGCACCAGAACATTTTTTTCACCAAAACTGATTCACAGGGCATTCATTCATACTAGAGACCATTGCAAAAGTAATGAAAAAACGACGCAATGACACCTTTAAAACATTACTTTTATTCTAAATATTTCTCTGTACAGTAACCCTATAAATAAAAAGCCCACATCAAAGGAAAAATAACAAGCACATAATGATATCCATAATGTCACACCCACAATTTCACCCCATAGGTTGAGGAGGAGTACATGACAGATTAACTGATTTTTTACAAAATGACACAAAGGAATTCATAAATGCATGATTGCTGCATATCGGTATCAAGAAACTGCTCAAACTAAATTAATCTCTGCCCAAATTAGAAAGTTCAGTAAGGATATTGACCATATATTTTTCTGCTTGAAAAAATCTGTCCTCATGTTTCATATCTCTAGTAGTAATAATTACAGTTGGAATTTTTAAAAAAGAAGCAGATGATGTGAGGTTAACATAAACAATATATAAAAAAAAATCAATAACCTTTTTACCTAGAACAAATAAAGTACAAAGAAACCCACCCAGTTTTACAGATTTCGTTTTCAGTGAACTTCCAGGATCTGCAGTAATTCTGCAGAAGCTCACATTTTAAATATCATTAATGGTGGACTTAGAATTCAGACAAAGATGTCTCCCCAACCAAACAGCTGTTCTTTCAGAATAAATGATTTTTCAAATGATAACTGTGTGTGTAAACTAGAGAGATATCAGGGATCTCGGGTTTCAGTTACAACTGCATATGTAATCCAGGTATATTTTAAAGAAAGGTTACAACATCTACTGAAGGTGCAGGGTATAGGATTCTTATGTTTTCACAATAGCATTAATATCATATAATAAATAGTGTTGTTTGTCCTAGCAATAGTAGCATCTCATATTTTAAAGTATTTCTCACAAATGTTCCCACAGTTAGAAAAGGTCCAATATGAGACATGAGATGGTGTTTATAAAATAGGTAAATTGTAGGTGAAATAAAATTCACCTGTTACAAAGGCCAAGTCTTAGCCACTACCTTATACTTTAAATGTAGAAGCAAAGATGGTGATGCATCACTCAGATGAGGCCACGTTCAGGGCACTTTTTACTTATATGAATGAGCCCTTAATGTTGCCATTTTATGCAAACAATTACATGTCCAATAGCAATAACAGCAACTTCAATTCCAACTGTTCCAAGGATTTCAAGGTTTTTTCAATGACCTCAGAGACCCATTATAATTAAGACCTATGTACAGTGATGACAAGGAATGGTTTGGCAAACTGTTTTTGTCTCAGGTGAAGATCAACTTATGCCACCATAAGACTTGTATGTTGGATCATGTTATATTTAACTGATAGCTGGACTGACACCTAGATGAGGTGCTAGATATGAACTCCCTTTATTACTCTCATGTGCCCCATTCATTTACACCCAAAGCAGTTTCCTTGTCCAAAGAGAAAGCATCAGAACCAATGATTACTGTGAGTGTATGATGGCAGCCACTGATTTCACTGTGGCATTCACAACAACAGTGGCTGCATTAGGGACATCTCTGGCCACTCTCTGAATGGGGGGAATATTGGGTCCTTCTAGGGTGTCCAGGATACCTTCAGGGGAAAAAAGCCATGCTTTATTAATAATCTATTATTATTGGAGAATAATAATAGTAAACTGTATACTGTACAGTATATGAAATAACACTGCATTACCACATCAGTTCTGTTCTTAATAACCAGCTAATTGTGCTGTTAAACAAATGAACTAGTTGGTATTGGTCAGAAACATCATTTAAAATACAGTGGAACCTTGGACTGCGAGTGTTTTGCAAGACGAGCAAGAAATTGTAATAAATTTTGACTTGGTTAATGAGCGATGTCTTGCAATATGAGTAGTATGCATACGCTTCGTCTGCCGAGCCTCAGGTGAGCACAACTTTTCTCTCTCACTCACTGTGGGATTGTGGCTCACTCATATAGTCAACATCCGCGCTAGCATAGAAAAAGACTGAGGAATCCCTCACTTCATCAGGGAGATGTGTAAAATGTGGGAAAGAGTGCAAAACTTTGTAGAAATGCACCACCCGAATAAGGCAGTAGCAGTGCAAGTGATGAATCTGTTTAATGACAATGCAATGTCATTATCTCAAAAGGAGGCAAAAGCAGCGATCACTGGATAGTTTCCTTGTTAGTCACACAAAAAGAAAAAGATCCCAGTGAGCCGACAGACTGCAGTGATTCTGTGAGTTGTAGTGAAATTCAAAAGTGAAAGTCCTCTCTCATCTCCCTCACACCAGCCATGATTTTGTGAGGGTCAGAGGTGGTGGGGTTGAATATCAAGAAACAGAATAGCAAGGCAAGAGCACTGAAAATGGCAACTAATGCTCTGCGACCTTGGCATGCTTGCATATGTCTTTTTATAGCTCCCGCAATCAGTCCCAATCCGGTACACCTGTCGCCACCCATATGACGTGCCATGGTATTGTGGAGGAAAACCAGGAAGTAGTCTTTAGTGGTGCGAGTTCTCTGACATGTGCCGCTATTGGGAGTACTCAGAATAGGTGCGCTGCATGCATGCTCTGCGTGGGCAAATTCATGACAGTTTTATGTATTTTTAATTTATATTTTGTATTATATTTTGTAATGCAGCCCCAGGGGGGGACAAGCCAGTGTCTTTTTGGGCCGGTCCCAAAGCCCGGATAAATGCAGAGGATTGTGGCTGGAAGGGCATCCAAAGTAAAACTATGCCAGAAAACTATGCAAATCATTTCTGTGACTCCCATACCGGATCGGTTGAGGCCCGGGTTAACAACAACCGCCACTGGTGCTGTTGACCTACAGGGTGCCGGTGGAAATTGGGCTACTGTTGGTCAAAGAAGGTGAGGAGGAATGCGTGTATGTAGGCAGAGGGAGAAGAGGAAAGGCAAAAGTGTAGGATTGAGAGTAGGGACTTTGAATGTTGGGACTATGACACGAAAAGCTGGAGAGTTGGTTGACATGATGCAAAGGAATAAGGTAGATATACTGTGTGTGCAGGAGACCAGGTGGAAAAGTAGCAAGGCTAGAAGCTTAGGGGTGGGGTTCAAGCTGTTTTACCATGGTGTGGATGGAAAGAGAAATAGAGTAGGAGCTGTCTTGAAGGAGGAGTTTGTTAGGAATGTGACAGAGGTGAAAAGAGTGTCAGATAGAGTGACGAGTCTGAAGCTAGAAATCCATGGATAGATGTTCAATGTTGTTAGTGGCTATGCTCTCTCTCTCTCTCTCTCTCTCTCTCTCTCTCTCTCTCTCTCTCTCTCTATATATATATATATATATATATATATATATACACACACATACATACTCCAAAAGAAGTCGTAGATTTTGTATTATATTTTGTCATTTTTATATAAATGTTTGTGGGTTGTGAAACAATTTATGCGAGTTTCCATGATTTCTTATGGGCAAATTCGCTTTGATATACGAGTGCTTTGGATTACAAGCACATTTCCAGAACAAATTATGCTCACAATGCAAGGTTCCACTGTATTGCTGATTTAAGAAATGTCAGTCAATCGATAATGTAAAAAAAATCACATTATTGATTGACTTACATTTCTTGAAGTGAACAGAAAAAAAAACATATCGCTCTGACAATCTGACTACCATGTTTTAGGCTGATGACTTTTCCAAAAATGTGACCCAGATTTATGTTCTATCCTTTGTACCACATAATTGTTTCTAAAAGGAGAGTCAGGAATAGACTAAAGACAAAAACTCTATTAACTCAAGGTAATAATAATGTCTTGCTTTACACAAGAGACAATACTTTATTTGGTTGCCCACTGAGACATTGGGCTCCTTTCTTAAATCTTCTATAATAGCACAAGAAGTAATAAGCCTTATACAACAGTTCCCTAAATTAACTATGAATGAGATCAAATGAAAGAGGAAGCGTGAGCAAATATATCTTGATGCACACTGAATACTGAACAGACATTTATAACATGCAATGACAATGAAGATCAGACACTGCATTATCTATGTGTGTACATGTTTGTTACCTTCGACAATCTTGTGGTAGGCGAAATGCAGGTAGAGCAGGAAGAGCATGTGGAGCGCCACCAGCGTGCCACACAAAATCAGACGAGGAGTTTTACCCACAGTACGAGAAATCAGCACAGCCACCTGAAAGAGCAAGTGGGATTGAAAAGAGAAAAACAGGACTGAAATGACACGATGCATCAATTTCTGTACTGCATATTTAGTATGGTCCAGATGTCTCCAAATGTAATGCACTATGAAGAACCTTTAATCATTTTCCTTAAATATTATTTCCTTACTGTATACTAAACTGAACTAAAAAGTTTGTTATTTACTGAAAGCAGCTGAGATGGCAATATTATAGAGAACTCGTACTCTAGTATCAAGTATAGTACCCTACTTAAAGAGGCGTATGTGTTACCTTTTAAAAGGAATAAATGATTAAATCATTTTAAAAACGAACTGTTGTGGGAATTTCATACAGGGATTTATCAAACAATTATTATAAATTATATAATTTGCCATGGTTAAATACTAAATATTGTGTTTTTTTGGTTTTAAAGAACATACTAATTTTACATTTTAATGCTATATAAACAGTTCCCCATAGTCTTTTCAACACCATCCTGAACTTTAATATACAGCCCCAAATCAGAAAAACTTGGGACAGTATGTTAAATTAAAATCAAACTGAATTTAGTACTTTGTTAAATTATCTTTGACCTGTATTACATTGAAAACAATACAACAGCACATTGTTTAATGTGTTCCTTATGAATTTATGAATTGTTTTCTCAAAATAAACACGTATTCCAATTTTGGTTCTTGCAACACATTTTTAAAAAAGGTGGAACAGTAAAGCATTTACCATTTTGTAATGTTGCCATTCCTTTTCACAACACTTAAAAGACATTTAGGGACTGAAGACACCAAGTGATGAAGTGTTTCATGTGTAATTTTGTCCCATTCTTCCTGCAAACAAGTCTTAAGGTGGGCAACAGTACGGGGTCTTCGTTGTCGCATTTTGCGCTTCAAAATGCACCACACATTCTCTATTGGAGACAGGTCGGGACTGCAGGCAGGCCAGTCACGTACCCATACCCTCTTCCTCCACAGACAGGACTTTGTAATGTGTGCAGAATGTGGTTTTGCATTGTCCTGTTGAAATATGCATGGGCGTCCGTGGAAAAGATGTCTTCGTGAAAGCAGCATATTGTGCTCCAAAATCTCTATGTACTTTTCAGCATTAATGGTGCCATCATCGAAGTGCAAGTTACCTTTGCCAAGGGCACCGACACAACTCCATACCATGACAGACCCTGGCTTTTGGATTTGTTGCTGGTAACAGTCTGGATGATCCTGTTCTTCTTTCGTCTGGAGCACACGGCGTCCATTTCTCCCAAAACATACCTAAAATACGGATTCATCTGACCACAGTACATGTTTCCACTGTGTGATGGTCCATCCCAGATGCCTCCAAGCCCAGAGAAGTTGACAGTGCTTCTGGACATTGTTAACATGGGGCTTCCTTTTGGCACAGTACAGATTTAACTGGCATTTTTGGATGTAACTACGTATTGTGGTACTTGACAAAGGTTCGCCAAAGTAGTCCTGAGCCCATGTGGTCATATCGCTTATAGACGAATGAAGATTCTTGATGAAGTGCCGCCTGAGGGATCGGAGATCACGGTTGTTCAGCTTAGGCTTGCGCCCTTGTCCTTTACGCACTGAAATTCCTCCAGATTCCTTCAATCTTTTAATTATGTTATGCACTGTTAAAGGTGAAATATCCAAATCTCTTCCTATCTTTCTTTGAGGAACATTGTTTTTAAACATTTCAATAATTTTCTCACGTATTTGTTGGCAAACTGGCAATCCTCGGCCCATCTTTGCTTCTAAAGGACTAGACCTTTCTTGGATGCTGTTTTTGTACCAAATCATAATTACAATCACCTGTTGACATCACCTGTTTCAAATCACATCATTATTTAACCAATTTACCTCATTACTAGCCCTAAATTGCTCCTGTCCCAACCTTTTTTGGAATGTGTTGCAGGTCTGAATGACAGGAAAGGATGTATATTTACAAATGAAATTAAGTTAAATAGACAAAACATGAAATATTTTGTGTTCAAATTGTCTGCAATAAAATACGAGTCAAAGTAAATTTAGAAATCACTACTTTCTTTTTTTATTTGCGTTTTCCATACCATCCCAACTTTTTCTGATTTGGGGTTATATGATCCATATACTGCTGATTGGGTCCGCTGCCTTTAAGAAGGGCCACAAATGTGAGGCATACCTATTTGTGGCACCTTGGTAAAAGAAATCATTTGTATTGCTTTGAACCTAATGCTGACCTTACACCTAATGACTTTTCAAGCGACGTCACTGTCGCAGACAAATTTCCAATGTCGGAATAAAATCATGAGTTCCCATCATCTTGGTCATTTGGTGTAAGGTGGTCAGGAAAGCTGTCAGAATCGGTCTTTTTCTCATCTTGACATTCCAGTAAAATCAACCATATTTAATATTCTAAGTTTTTTGCCTTGGCACAAGCAAACATCGATGTGGACATTGTCAACAACCCAGACTTCTGAGAAGTTCTGGGAGAGAGAGCATGAGAAAAAGCAAAAAGAATGACAGAGAAAGAGAGTGCGTGTGTGTGTGTGTGTGTGTGTGAGACAAGCATAGTGAGAGAACATCCTGGTTGGTCTCTCTTTGCTAAGTAAACATTTGTTATTACCATCCGAAGTGTAGAAAGTCCTCCGATTACCAGCCATAATATATAAAACAGGGAGTGAAAGTGGACATTGTAGGTGATGAAAAGGACCACGCAGTGGCCAAAGAGACCATAGCCCTGCAAAACACAGTTTCATAGCATCATACACACTTCCGGTGGGACATCACACCTCAATCAGAACATATCAAAACGCACTGAGAAATGACCGAGTTACTCACCAGTAAAGACAACATCTGGAGCATTGTGATCTGAGAATTGCAAAGGTAAGCCAGGAAATAGATGAAGGAGGATGTTCCAAGCCAGTAGCCAAAACATGTCCCAATGGCCGTTCCCATCAGTGTGCCCTCTCTCTGTTTTAGTAAACATCATTACTCAGGGTACAAGACGATGTAAACAGATTTAAAAATATTCCCTACAGAACTCAAGAATGGGCAAAATGCATGAACCACAGATTTACACAGACATCTAACTGGGCTATCAAGTTATAAAGAATTGCTTACAATAACAGTTCCAGATGTCTTCATTCCATGAAGCAGGATGGCCACCAGAGTGAACACCAGCATCAGTGGTCCATATAACTCCCCAGCAACTTTCTATTGATTTGAATAATATTTATCTCAGCAGTGCTCTCTTAATCCTTCTATTTGTATGAATTTCAACATTGTCATTTCTTATAAGATTTGCCATGGTTTTTAAAATCACAAAGATCAACCACTCAGAAAATTACTTTCTGTTTAACAGCGATGGAAAAAAGCTTACCTGGGGAAAGTTGATCATTTTGAGTGGAATCATGGATTCAATTAATCTGTGGAGACATTTGAATGATCATCAGTAGAAATGCATAAACACAACCACATTAAACACATGAACGTGACTTGTTTTGGGTCTTACCTGTTTCGCACTTGAATAGGTTCAACGTCAAAGTAAGGTCGGAGGATGTCGATGTTAGCATACAGGTTAAAGGCTTTTGAGGCCTGCCGTTTGCCTGCTTTCCAAACCTGTATGAATTCATGGAATATCAGTCATATGCTTGGACATTCAGATCACTAACAGAAGCCTAATTCTATGTTTCTGTACTCCTTTGGCAGCGTAACTGTGAATGAGAACAAATGAAAGCTGAATAGTGATTGAATATAATTTAAATATTCTTACTAAATATAATAATACAGCCAAATTATCAACAAATATTTATCAAGAAGAACTTGTTTTGCAGGGCTGTACAAAGATTTATCATTTGAACTACCCAGATTATATACAGAGATTTAATTATAAACATATAAAGATTATAGTGTCCTGAATGTCCTCATACCATTAACATGGATGCTTTTTTTGCATTAAAAAAAAACAACAAAACCTCAACCATGTTACTACCAGCCGATTACCGATTACAAACTACAGCCATGGTCAGAAACAAAACACACTTAAAACATGAGATTCCTGCCTGAAATGATTAGTGCTTGCTCTCCTAGATTCAATGTTGAAATATCAGCAAGAAGTAAAGTTTCATTTTACGAGTTACACAGGCTAAATGACACTGGAATCATATGATCAAATATCAGCTACGTAGATGCAGCTTATCCTTTTGAACCGCATGTAAAGAAAGGAGAAGACGGCAGACTAATAACATACATACTGTATGCAACATGAAAGTGTCATGCTGCACCACATGGCTGCTAACCTCATCGGCGACTTGTCTTCCTAACTGGCCTTTAAGGCCCTTCATGCCGAGGAACTCTCCATCTTCTCCAGTGTCGTCCTCAGTAGCTGCGGCCTCGGCTGCCACCTCCTCCTCTTCCTTCATACGCTGGTGCATCTCTCCCATGTCCTCAAAGCTGGAGCCAGATGTGTCGTCCATGTTCTCCATATCTATGACGGCCGAGCCACTGCCCTGAAAGGAAAGGAAAAGTGAAGCAAAACACAAAAACTCAGAATAAAAGCTAAACTTACATAATGTCAAACTAAATTTTGGGACAGTGGCAGTGAAGTTGTTTTGGGTTCATATCCCACGAGCCACAATTCTTCCTCCACACAGCCTGTATTAGGATTTACTGCACTTCCTGCTCTCTTTGAACAATGGAAACACGTAATGCAAATAGTCATTATCATCAACAGCAGTCTGTTTGTCCCCTAATCTTAAGGCTGTTGAGTCCTGTGTGCGTGCTAAATTTGTGTGTGTGTGAGAGAGACACACAATTCTGCGTTTGCGTGTGAGACACACACACTTCTCTCTGTGTGCACGTGTGAGGCACACATTTCTCTCTGTGTGCGCGCATGTGAGGCATACACATTTCTACGTGTGCGCATGTGAGATGCACACATTTCTGTGTGTGCTTGCACATGTGGTGTGACGCACACATTTCCCTGTGCGTGCACACGTGATGCATGTGCATGTTTGTGTGTGTGTGTGTGTGCGTGGGCGATCCACTTCACTGTGTCTGTGTGGGCGATCCGGTTCACTGTGTGTGTGTCTGTGTGGGCAATCCGGTTCACTGTGTGTGTCTGTGTGGGCAATCCGGTTCACTGTGTGTGTCTGTGTGGGCAATCCGGTTCACTGTGTGTGTCTGTGTGGGCAATCCGGTTCACTGTGTGTGTCTGGGTGGGCAATCCAATTCACTGTGTGTGTGTCTGGGTGGGCAATCCAATTCACTGTGTGTGTGTCTGTGTGGGCGATCCAGTTCACTGTGTCTGTGTGGGCGATCCAGTTCACTGTGTCTGTGTCTGTGTGGGTGATCCAGTTCACTGTGTCTGTGTGGGCGATCCAATTCACTGTGTCTGTGTGGGCGATCCAATTCACTGTGTCTGTGTGGGCGATCCAATTCACTGTGTCTGTGTCTGTGTGGGCGATCCAGTTCACTGTGTCTGTGTGGGCGATCCAATTCACTGTGTCTGTGTGGGCGATCCAG
>JAQLOM010000037.1:19549673-19566102 GCA_030068315.1 Chrysichthys thysi | reverse complement strand
GCCCCACGGTTCCGTGTTCGTGTTTTTGCCTCCTTCCGATGCCGACATTTTAGCCCTTAATGTAACAACACTACAACACAAAGTTAAACAGCTGCGCGACTAAAACGAGCCTACACAAAGACACAGCTGTTCATTATACGTTCAGCGGCAAACACACGGATTTAATCACCTGTTTCTGTCAAAAACATTCAGCAACACTCCACATCGCAGAGCTGTGAAGCAAGAAGCAAAAGGAGCCTCGAATCGGCGGCGATGAGTCGATTCACTGCTCCGACACCAAAAGCTTCGAATCCCGGAGTCACGTGACCAGCGGTGTAAACATTGAGGGCAAATAAAGTCTGCGAAGGTTTCGTTATGATTAGCAGGTAGTGCCTGTTTTACACGCGTATTTACATGCATTTATCAATACTGAGTTCACTTTATCAACCTCTTCACGCACGATTATCAATCCAGCGGACCATGTGGACCAAGTGTGGATCAGATGTTTTGACACAAAGAAAAGGCTGTGAAAAGCTCCACTGAGCTCAACTTAAGTTCCAGCAAACTGGGTGTCTACAGCATGTTTTTTGTTTGTTTGTTTTACATTTTTACATATTGTATATGAACATATTCTTTACATCCCCACGACATTGTTCAAATGTAGTAATATTAATAAAGTGTATTTAAAATAAGTAAATAGTTTAGGTGGATATTTACTCACGTGTTTTGTTTTGTACTTCATCACCGTCTACACAGAAGGAAACATCTTTGGGCTGGGTTTTGCATGTAAACCTGTGCTTGTCCACAATACAGGAGCACTGCACTGGATAGTCAGGCACTGTTTTCTTGATTCACCCTCAAGGGCTAGATGGCTGTCGCATGTCCACACAGAATACACACACACTTATATATTTTTGTTCTTTTTTTTTAATGATCGTGTTTGATTTTTTTATTTAAACCCTCAGAATTGACAGAAAATAATCACCCTGCACACTGCAGTATATTGCAGCATTTCTAGTTTATTCCGGTAACACAATGTAATATAATCAATACAATAAAGAAGTAGCACTGTTGGTTTATACCAAACAAAATCTCGGACAAAAATCTGATAATGCTACATCTTGTGTCTTGATGTTTTTCATACGTTATGAATGATACAGTGTTCTAGATAAGAGAGAAGCTTTGCTCATGTTTGAAGAGAGTGTGACCCTGGACCAAGCTGCTGTGCTCTCGCAGTGAGTCAAACCCTCAGTGCAGTGACATGTAGCTGCCACCAGGTGTCAGTGCAACAACAAAGATGAGCTTCGGCTGCAGACTGGAAAAACAATTCTTGCAAAATGGCAGCTGTGGCTTTCTGTAAAATCTACCAAAAAAAAACCCTGTTCAATTATGTCTTTATTTTGTCCTCCCTATGATCTGGATTTTACCTGGCCCAAACTTAATCTGTATCAATATCAACGCAACTCAGGGCTAGAAATATGGAAGCCATTTATGATTGTGGACATAAACTCTGAAGAAAACACACACCCCGGCACCTAAATAGTTCTAAACGATTTGGGGCCTGTTTTACCTTCTCTGTTGTGACACCAAAGCGGTCATACCGCTTATTACCAGGAGGTGGCAGTAAGCAGTCTAGTAACGCGCATTATCAAGCCGAAGAAGAACAAGAGCCGAGAGTATCGCGAGAGAATGACGTTATAAAACCCGGAACCATTCTTACGTGATTCATATGTGGTATGGATGCCACCGTGTTCCCATTAACTATGTAGTACACATGTTTATGAACTCTGCGGTGATTTAATGGAACCACTTTCCGGTTACAGAGCACGTTGATTGTGTGTGTGGAATTTACCGGTTCATGTTTCTACCCTTTTTTCCTTGCCACACTCTTTCCACTTATAATTATATGATATGCTGTCGATGTCCTCCAAACACAAACTGGTCTACAAGAAAGATCTCAGGTAGGTGTTTTTCATACCACTCTGCTCTCAGAACCCGTCTGAGGTCGGATATTAATGTCACATTAGCTGATGAGGCTAACGACTATTCGGTAGACACACACACACAAACTGGGTTGTTTTACCGTACGATCTGTTTGTACACTATGTCCATGGAGACATTCTCCTTAAACAAAACTAACAACAAACTTGAGTTAGCTTTCCGTCTAAACTACCACAGAATATTAACGAAACATTAGTATTCTGTGGTAGTTTAGACAAGTTAATTCAAGTTTGTTAGTTTTGTTTAAGGAGAATGTCTCCATGGACATAGTGTACAAACACCATCCTGCTTTATAGACCTCTGGAGAAGTTCTACTTTATGGATTATTATGGTAATTACACTTGGCGATGAGCAGATCACTCCCTCCGTGTGCTCGTGTACATGGTTTTTCACAGTCAGGCGTGTTTTGGCCTGTTACACGTGTTGAGGATTAAAGTGTCACCAGTGAAACCTCTAACTCTTAACTGTGTCCTTTCCCCCGGAGTCACAGGTCCTGACTCTTAGCTGATGGCGGCTTTCAGTCTAAACCTAATGTATTTTCCCTCCAATTCTCTCACACACGTCGACAAACTGTGCAGAAAGTGTTGAGTTGTTTTGGTTTGGTCACGACTTTCCCTTGAACAGCTCAGCGGCTCTCTGTTCCGCATTGTTCTCAACTCAGGGTGCCAGGTCCGTGTAAACAAACCCCTGTTTGAAACTCAGTTTTCGTTAATTTCGGCATTACGGACTGCTCTTGTATTATTTAAACCGAAGCTGAAATAAATATAAGATGTGAAAACAGTTATTTACCGACACCCACACCGTATAGCCCAATAAATTTCTCGCTTCATTTTTTCTTTGGTGTCATGGAGTGCCTGTCTGAGAGGACGCGGCTCTGTCTGGGTGCTGGGACATTTAAATACGTAAGAGTAATTAATCTAGTGTACATTTAAATACGTACGAGTAATTAATCTAGTGTACTTCGAAAGGTGTCTGAATTTAGGTATAAGACCTGGCAACCCGTGTGTACGTGTGAAATGGAGCAGTGCTGGTGGAGGCCATCTCGCGCGGGTGCTGACGTACTGTGGGCCGCGCGAGAGAATAGTTTTCCCACCGGTTCTTGCTCTGTGATTGGCTGAGATTTTGAGCCATCCTAAGCGCACAAGCCAATCCTCGAATAAGGGGCGGGTCTTAGGACGTTCGGCTCCCTTGAGACCCGGATGGCGGTATAAATCCTGCCGGTAGATAATTAGAGCTGTTTTAGGATTATTGGAGACAAAACAGCGCGGAGGAATTGCGGTTGTGTGTCACGGAGCAGAAGAGGTATGAGTCAGTGATGATTTCCTGACCGCAGTCCCTCCACACGGACACTTCCGCGTCAGGCCTCTGCATGGAGGGCGTTTAAAGGCCGCACGGTGCAGTTTAGGTTACTGAGCTGAAGTGACCGCTTTGACCCTCTTTAGTGTCCACCGCTTCACACTGGCTTTGAACCGTCACTCCGTGGACTTAAGCGTGAACTGAGTGACCTTTAGTTTTCGCCCCACAGTGCCGTGTTGTAAAGCCGTTATGAAATGAACTCAGGTTTGTTATAACTGTCCGTTTTAATGGCGCTGACAGTTGGAGACTTTAGCGTTAACATTGTGGTTTAATTCGGTTCGTGCTTTTCGTCTTCAAGCCTTTGCTTTGTCTCCTTAGACATAACCTTTTTAAATTTTACACAAGTTAGCATATAAATGACAGTATGTCAAGCATAGTGATGTATTTGTTGTAAACATAGTGTTTGTTTTATATTAATTGACTAAATCTAAATGGTGTCGGCTTTTTGGTGTGTATCTTGGAGAGGATATTAATATGAAACAAAAAGCTTTTTAAAAGCTCCTTTAAAGAACAGGCTCTTGTTATAGCTCAAGCTGAGACCTGTTTGTGTGAAAATTAATAAAATGTTTGAAACACATCAGCCTGTCCTGCAGGAAGTCCCTGCCTGCTGCTGATTAATGTGGCTTTGACCTTTTGTGGTTTTCAGAGACTATTTTACCTCAGGAGTGACTCCTGTGGGGGTTCTGGTTGCCAGCTTATCATTATTATTTATTATTATTATTATTTAGTTAAGTAAAGTTTGCGTTAAATGATGTCTTTAGTTCATTGTTTTTTGCAGAGCAGGTCACTGTTGATGGATAGGCTCTCCTGCTGATCACAGACGAGTGTGTGGCATTGTGTGGTTGAAGGACATGTCTCTGTGTGATCATTTTTATATTTGTTGGAAGAAGGTTCTTGCTCAGGTGCCAGAATGTGGCCGGCACATAGTGTGTTTCTCAGGCTGTTTTATTAAATGACGGAAACTGGTTTTCTTTCAGCAGAAGTCAAGCACACCTCTGATGAACAGTTTTTCTTTAGAAAGAACCAGCAAAGCAAATCTGTTTTTATTTATTTATTTATTTATTTATTTAACTCAACATGTCTGCTTAGATCTCAAACACTGGACAATGCTGAATTCATTACCATCATATTTTGAGTTCACACAAACATACTGTACATGGACACTGAAATGGCACCTTTGTGGCAGGTAAAGCAGCATGCAAATGATTTTTTTCTCTGCAGCATGTCACCAACAGGAAAGCGAGAGAATGCAGCTTTGCAGCAGTGTCTTCAGGCTCGGGTGCAGCTGGAGGCGGCCATAGTTGGAGTGATTAAAGCTGAGGCCCAGCTCAGGGGCAACTCTAGAGAGGTGAGAGGCTTTAAGCATGTCTTAAATCCACTGCTGTCTGCACACTTCAGGCCTTCCATTATATTCATACTTTAAGTCAAGCCACAACTTCATTGCAATTTTTGACTACACCTTCATTGTTCAGTGTCTGTTTTGATTTTTGATCTGAAGTTGCAGCATCAGTCTTCTGTTTTTCCAGCATAACTCATCAGTGACTGGCTGGTGTTTTGTGCTTTCTGCTGTAAACCCTGCTGTTTAGGAGATCTTTATCCCACCAGTTTGGCTAATCCTTTGTCGCGCAGCAAGAGAAAGGGAGCATTTTTATCAGAAGTGCACAACATATGACGTGATAACCACTAGTTCCCCCACACCCTCGTGCATGCTGTATCATGTGGTAAAAGGCTGGTGAGACTTGTGTGTTAGGATGACATTACGATATCTTTGTGGCTTGGTATTGGTTAATAATTGCTACCTCACGCTAACTATTCTAAGCCTGGAAGATTTATCTACAACACGTGGTTCACTGGCTAATATGATCCTCCTAGTATAAATAGGATGAAGGTGAATATTTAGCTTCAGATTCCCTGTTGTTTGACTAGTGCACGTTTCTCCCAGAATAACTCCTTGGTGCAACTGGGACTTGTATCAAATTTCTTCATAAACTCATCTTACCTGGGATTGGAGGAAAGCTAGGTATTTCTGTAATAGAAATGTGTGTGTACGTGCATACATGTATGCATACACAGAACCAAGATGATAATTCTTAAGTCTTGGTGGCAATGGGACTGTATAACAACTCAGTAACTAATTTTACCACAGAAAAGTAGAGAAAGCAAGTTTTGAGTGGTCTAATCACAGGTTATTTTCTTTTGTCCTGTGTTTGTGTGTGAGATTTATCTCTTCTTTAATTATTCTTTCTTTCCATTTTTTTTCCCTGGCTTATCTTTTAATTCCTCTCAAACCCTGTGGTGCTGTTCAGGTGAAGTCTCAGCTGCACAGCTGTATCAGCAGACATTTGGAGACGCTGCGCTCACGGGAGGTCTGGCTGCTTGAGCAGATTGACCTGTTGGAGCACCTGAAGGCAGAATCTCTACAGCAGCAGTTACAGCAGCTCCACTGGGTCAGTCCATCACTGTCACACACACACTAGAGATTTTCTCGATCCCATTAATATGTAATTCTGTAGGTAATGACGTACTGGTCAGACATGGGCATGTTCTAAGCTTGAGAGAGTTTGCAGTTTGTTCTGTTCTAGATGTACTATTTGAAGTCTGTGGGTTTAAAGATGATAATGTCCTCAGTACAAACCTTTTATTTTTTTGTTGTAGGTCCGGGGCCAGTTTGACGTCCTTATCCATCAACTGCAAAATTCCAGCAGCAGCAACCTTGCCAGCCAGGTCACTAGCTGCTTGGAAAAGTAAGCTCTAGCTCACAATGGATTCTTTCAAAGCCTTTGGTTTAGCTGTCAAGTTTGCTTCACCAGCTAAATTATTGTTTACAAGGTAGAACGTTCAGTAGCAGCACTGTTGTGGTTTAGGCCTCAGTCTACTCAGGCCTTACTTATCTGCTATTCAAAGAGGCAAAAGCTGCTCTCACACCCATTTTATGATGCTACGTATATATGTCAGAGGCAAGAAGCTTCAGTGTGTCACTAATGTGCCCGGAGCAGGCTTTCTGGTCTGAATCTGAGTCCTGAGGAAACACCAGAGATGAGTTTTGAGGCAGATGTTCATTCCTTGCGCCAAGCCATTACCTCTTTTGGGACCATTTCCACTCAGGTTTGCCCATCTGTTTTGATTTACCATTTTCCCTATTTGCTTTCAGATAGTTGATCTCAAATGACTTTCTGTTTTGGAAGTCGTTTAACATGAAAATAGGTTATAATTCAGTGATTTTATTATTTTAAATGCTTGGTGTATTGTTAGTCATTATCTGTTTTCAGTTGTGTATAAATTGGCTTTGGCTCACACTTTGTATGTCCAAGGTGACAGGAATATAATGTGCTTCACTGAACTGTCGTAGCACTCGTTACTCATTACTCTACTTCTGCAGATGCTGAAGACTTCTGTCTCCAACCTAACCAGTCAAAGATCAAGCTCTGCTGAGGAAACTTGGCTTGTGCAGAACTGCCCCGTCACTGCAAAGAGACAGGTTTGTACTTTATAGTTTAGAAGTTTCAGCAGCAGAGCGTGACCCTTCCGGCTACGTTTGGATTTGCCGTCGCCTCATGTTCCAGCATAAAAGGCCTGGTTGCTCTGCTTTTACAGAAGCTGGATGAAGAATGGGGAGGCCCACTTGCTGAATGGCTGCTCATTGACAGTTCTGTGACCAGTGCTCCAACTGGATACCAGTCCAGTAATAACCCTGAGGATTGGCTTTTAACCCCTAAAGAGAAACTTCAGGTGAGGTTTTTGTGGCATCTTACCTGACTGTTAACATTAATTGAAACTGAGGTTTAGGGTTTACTTGTGATTTTTAAAAATGGTTACTTGGATGGATATTACTGGTGTGGTATGTTTGAGATGGTTGGTTGAGAGCTAATTTGTGGGTGGAGACCACAAATTCCTAGCAGCCAGGTCAAAGTGTATATTCTGGCTTTTGGGGGAACAGGAACATGCATAGTGTGAACCTTTTTAATGCACAGCTAGCTATCAGAGGAGTTATTAAAGCTCAAGCACAAGATGTCAGCAGTAAGCTGCTTCTATACAGCACAACGGCCTGTGGTACTGTAATGTTTCATTAATGTGAGCAAGCAAAAGGGAGACAGATCAGCTGTGGCTCTATCCACTCAAAATTAGATGTGCTTAGGTTAAAATCAATGCAAGACTTTCACAAACCAATTCTTGTGATGCTACTTTACTTAAAATGGCAAGTACCCATTGAAATGCCAGTCTGAGCCACTGATGAGGTCCCAATTCCATTTATAGCATGGTGTAATCAAGGTAGAAGATATGTGGGTTTGTTAGCAGGTGGTCATGGAGGCAATTTCAGTGTTCTTGCATATACGTAGGAATGTTTGTGCTTTGTTTAGAGAAAAGGTATGGCAATCCACTTCATTTTGTGTTTACATAGAACTTTTAACAATGGACATTTGTTTCAAAGCAACTTTACAGAAATCTGGATATGGCTATAGTTATCATGAATGAGGAAATATTCCCTGAGCTGACATGAAGTAACTGTCCGAGGAAAGAGACTTGATGGGGGAACCTGTGATCCTCTGGGTGATGCTGTATAGTGGAATTGAGTCATTAATGTGATGTGGAAATGTTTGCTTACTAGTCACGCTAGCATTTTTGCCAGCTTAAAGAATTGGCACAAATTTTGCATGACTAATTGCAGTGAGAGTTGCCTTTGCAAAGGGCTAATTAATTTTCACTGATCTCTTCTTCCAGGCATATCGCCCACTTGTCCCCTTTGACTTCCTGAAGGCCTGGGGTCAGCTCAAAGATCTAGAGGCATGGCTCGTGAAGGAGATGCCACTGACACGTGAGCGAACCAACAGCAGTGCCAGCAGCAGCAGCACTGCTTTCTCCATTGAGAAGATTGAGGAGAATGACTTCCTAGAAGAAGTTGAGGAAATCCAAATGGAGAATGATGAGGAGACCGACAGCAATGAGGCTCTTGACGACTGGCTAGTCACCCCCAAAATCAGCAAGTCAGTGGAGGGCAGCCTTGTGTCCAATGCAGACCGGTGGAAGCAGGTGTTTAAACCCTTCCATGAGCCCTTCTCCCCCAGTGAGTGGCTGGCAAAATCTGACTGCGGTTCATGCTGCACCTCACATGTCAAGGCGGTGGAGATTGAGAACCTCGGCAAGCTGAAGTGCCTGAAAACTCCCGCGTCATCCGCTACTCCCACCTCAGAGAGTCATGATTCAGTGGAGACCTGGCTCCAGCAAGCCATCCCTGTAGAAAGTAACTGCAAAGCCAATGAGGCGTGTTCAAGCTTTGCTCAGTGTGTGTGCGACACCAACTGTGGGAAGGAGGCTCTGAGTGCCTGGCTACTTAAGAAAGAGGGCAGAGATAAGAATGGTGTGCCCCTGGACAAGAATGCCATCAATAAACCAGCCATGTTTCAGCAGCAGGAGCAGAAGGTGCAGGCCATCCTGGATGCCTGGCTCCATCCCAGTAAAAGTGTAGAAGCTCCATTTCTGTCTTCGCTGTCAAGCTGGGTTTCTCCGTGCAAGCTTGGGGGGGAAGAGAGAGCTGCTTGTGAGAAGAGCTCGCATATTAATTTGCTCAGAGATTCTGAGAGTCCCTTCCACAAACCCCTGAAATCTGAGAACTGGGTGCTGGCTGAAAAGAAGCAAATGGAGACCTCCAGCAAGCAGAACACACCAGAGCCAGACACCGAAGAGGACAAATGGCTCCTATGCAAGAAGGCCAACGTACAGGTAGGGCAGCAGTCTGTTCTCTGGTGAGAAGTGCCTTGGACTTTACTGTAAGTCAGCTGGCTTGTCATTATGTAACATGAGGCTTTCCCCCCTCCTGTTGGTTTACAGGACAAACTTGGTTTTCCCAGAGTATGTGATTTATTTTCCTGTCTCAAGCTTGATGGGGACAATCAGAAGTGGCTGCACCACGCTCCCATACAGGTGAGAGTTAGTGCAATTTATGAAACAGGAAATTTGAATTCTAATGTTTTGGTTGAAAAAGGAATTATGTTTTTGCAGAATATATAAAACAACTTCTCTTTTCCAGATGTGAAGAATGAGTCATTCAGTAAGCCTTTGGTGGGTCTACTGATTTGCTGATCATCCCCGACAAAATCTGCTGCCTTATTTTCAAATTTCTCTAGGATCTAAGGTGTCTGTCTTTTTTTTCTTTTTCTTTTTTTTTTTCTTTTACTTGGTAAATATTTGCTTAACACTGCGCTCTCAGGAGAGAGTGAGGCTTTTCAATCAACCACCTCCTAACAAATTGTTTAGTTGAATTTATTTAGTTGACTCAATATTATTTCTGCAGAACGTGCTGTGCCGACCCAGTGAAACACATTTTACAGGACCATGTGATGCAAGTCACACACAAATGGAGGAAACTGATTTATTCAAAGGAAAGAATAATTCTTTTAGGCTAAACGATTTGTAATTGGGGAGAAATTTAGATGATCAAGCTGATCATGGGTTCTTCCTTAATCATGTACTTGGCTTTTTGCATGCGAGAGGTTCCTGTATACCCTGGGGGGAAAGTCTAGTTGATTTGACACACTTCATTCTTTTGGCCTGAGATGCATTTTGTCTCATGTTTGACATTCTTCTTAACTTTTTTTTTTTTTTTTTTTTTAATATAAATGTATGATAAATTACCCTGGATTGTTGACTAGATCTAGTTTTCCTCCAGTACTGAAAGCTGAAATTGCTTGCTAAAATGATGCTAAATGGCAAGAAACAGCAGATTTAATAGAATAAGCACACAAAGTGGGTAAACACAGTACAATATTCTGTACAGTATATTTTGATAACTGCACATTTTCCTGTATTTAACATTTTGCCACTGTATTAGGGGAATCTGAGTTTGTTTTAATGTCCCTTATGTGCTACCTTACTGTGTGTGTTTAGACTGGGTGGGACACTCTGGAGCATTTCCTGAATGCAGTGTGCCAAATGTGCATTAGAAAATATATTCTACTATAACGTTTGTTTTTCTTTCTGCTCTGTCATGTTAGATGGTTCTCAAAGCTGTTGCTCTAGTTGGCATGGGTTTGAGAAGACCTGTTTCTGTGAAGTAGATGTTTAAATGTACAATGTTGAGCAGATTTACCAAGAAGCCTTATGAGGGGATGTTTAAACTTTTGCCAGCTCGCCCTTAAAGGACCAAGGGTTTGGTGCAATACATGGTAACAAAATGTGACCTTAATACCACTGTCAGTGTTTCATTAGGGCACTTTTTTTTTTTAAAATATATATAAATCCATTGTCTCATTCTGGCGTGCAGCGCAGCACACACGTGTATCACAGACAAGTCCTACACCTATGCTATTTGGAATGTTATTGCTTGTATGCTTTCTGTCTTCTGATGTCTCTACCATATTCTAACTCTGAATAAATGTACTTGAGCACAGCAAATGACTTGTAAAACATTTCTTCCTTTGATCATGTTGACTGAAGTAACCGTTTCATTTTCTGTATTCTGCTGGGAACTTGGTGTGGACAAATAAGAGTTCTGACATGTTTGGTTTTTATTTAACATCCTACCAGTGAATATATCCATTTAAATTTCCATGCAAAGTGCCTTCTCTTTACAAAATAGTATTGATCCTGTCAACTTTAATAGGAACACCAATACACATGCTCATTTATGCAGATATCCAATCAGCCAACCATGTGGCAGCAGAATAATTCAAACACTTGGGCACAGGTCAAGAGCTTCAACTAATACACTCACCTAAAACCTCCCAATGGGTTTTTTTTGGGGGGGTGATCTGTGACTTTAATCATACCTGTGATATGGCTGGATGAGCTAGATGAGCTGAGCATTTCAGAACCTGCTAAATTCTAGTGTTGCACTCAATCATATAGGGGTGTGTGTCCTGTGATGCACTGGTGTCTCATCCACACTATCATGGCCTTACACGCAGTGTTCTTGGATAGTGATTGCTGAAACAGTTGGGGGGGGGGGGGGGATTCATTCATTCGGTTTCAAGACTGCTCAACTCTGATCTGTCAAACTAGAGATCTGTACCTTGTTCTAAATCGCTGAGTTCATGACTGTGTGTGGTTCTCTTTACTGTAGACTTTTACACATTTATCCTAACCTTCAGTGTAACCAGGTTGTGACACATCCACTAGTGTCAGGTTATTTGCCAGTGTTGATCTCACCTGTGTGTTCTTCATGCACCAAACAATTACTTCTGATATAGCTAATGATTTGGACATATTTGATGCATATCTTTGTCAGCCTGGACTGATTTTAAGGCATTCAAGTTTGTGCCTGCACTGAAAGACAATAGTAACACACTTCAATCACAAATATAACATGGAATCACCTCTTATTTTGCTTACTGCGTGTGTGTATAAACTATTCATTTACAAAATGCAGGCATCTGTTAAGTAATAGACTTTAAAGGGCTGAATCATGGTTTACACAGTAGATGTAAATATGCTCTGACATCCTGCACCCTGACTTCAGTCATGTAAACAGTGTCCATGTCCATCGAATATAATACTTTACTGTCTAGTTATAATGCATTGAGCTTAGTTACATAACATCAAGGCAATTTCTTCCTTATTACCTGTTGTGCTGATACAGAAAGCCATTAGAAGATTGAAAACTTGGCACAAGGTCATGTTAACTGTGTACATTGGAGTCATGTCTCCACAGCTAATGAATGCAGGAGATTATTGTCACATGGCAAGTCAGTACTTGCCAGAAATGGCTGCAATTCTTTGAATGGCTGTAGGCTTCTTGGCAGATTCCTGACCAGTTTTCTCCTGGTGTTCTCATCAATCTCCTGCTGCTTTTAGTAATGTCACTGCCGTACTATATTTTCTGCACTTGTTCATTATTGTTGTTACATGTTTCTTTATGTGTTTCTTGGTATATCTAATGCCCTGGAAAGCTTTTTGTACACGCTCATCTGATCGATATTTTTCAACAATGAGATCCTGTACTTGCTTTGTAAGCTCTGTTTGGCCCGTGGCTTACTGTTACTGATGTCAGGAAAATCCTATGAGAACAGCTGTACTTCATTCGGGGATTATCAGTCACAGTCAGTTGATGGCAAGCATATGCTAATTAGTATTTCACATGAAGTAGTACTGTATTTCACTTTGAAAGCGATTTGTTGATCCTGAAGTCTGTTACCTTCCCAGTTGCCGGATGGCAATATTTTGGTCCTTGGGGCAGGATGGTGGCATGGAGCAGACGGATACCTGCTAAAGAAATGGTGAGAACTTTTTTTTACGCCTCAAAAAGTGGACATGGTCCGGGAAAAAGAGGACATATTGTCACCCTACCAACTGAAAAAAGGTGTGCATATACCAGGCTATGACATTGACCAGTCTGCTCTTGTCCTACTTTTCTCAGTAGTGAGTGGAGGTGCTGCATTTCAGATGGTCCCAGTTATTGTACACAAGGTGTACAGTCCTGATAACGCAAAGCCGACCACACCTCCTCGAACTGCTCCACATGGACCCCTTGCAAAATACAAAATACCCCACTGTATCTGAAGGCTCACCCCAGAATGCTGACCATTCTAATAGACGATTCTTTCTAACAAGGTGTAGTTGGAGATGCCTCCATGGCCAAAAATTCTTGATTATTGGTCTGGCTGTGACCTCTTCATGGCCCTGGTTGGATCAGTTCCATTTAACCATTAATTTTTTTTAGATTTTACACCAACTAGAATTTTGGATGGACACATGGATAGGCAGACAGACAACCTAAAAAATTAATGCCTTGTTATAACTTAAATTATAAAGAAAAGAATTCATAGCTAACAGAGTCAATAGTTCAATCACATGATTTAGCCCAACTATCTGGAGTCAGGCTACATTACTGTCACAGCTAAAAGGTTTAAGTCTAGTTTTAGAACAATATTCCTGGCCATTTGAAGTGTTCAGTGGATAGCTATGGCTTGTTAAATTGACTCAGAGCCTCTAACATCTCTAACACAAGGGTCAGAGATGTAGGAGAAAGAGTTTAGCCAGCCAGAGTTCTTAACTTACTTAAATTCTTTTACATTACATTACATTATTGTCATTTGGCAGACGCTCTTATCCAGAGCGACTTACATTTTATTATTATTTTTTATTTATACAACTGAGCAATTGCAGGTTAAGGACCTTGCTCAAGGACCCAGCAGTGGCAGCTTGGTGGTGCTTGGATTCGAACTCCCAACCTTCCGATCAGCAGCCCAACGTCTTAACCCCCTGAGCTACCACTGCCCCAAATTCTGCAGGATAAAGTCTGATAGACTTCTCAAGTAACACTTCAGGCACTCCACACCCAGCACTGGGGGAGTCCTGATAACTGTAGGATGAACCAAGAGCTACGTAATGCCTTCAAGCCTCTACTTATTCTATCTACTAATGCTATGCACCTATTACTGCTGGACCCAGAGACTGCACAATCAAATCATGTCTGCTAATAAACCCTTTGAAACAATGAAATAAACCCTTTACCATTTGGCAGCAGATCAGTGATCCTACCCCCCCCCCCCCCCATCTCAGAACTAACTTATCAATAGTTCACCACCTCTCCATGGCTATGTATCTCACTTGCACCTGCTCATCTGTTTACTCAGCTGTCATCTGATGTCAAAAACAAAGCAACAGTCACAGCACACAGCATTCACACTAAAAGATTTTGACCTTCATGTTACTTGTTAAAAAAGCACAACTTTAAAACCTTCATAAAAAAAAGGCTTAACAACTTAATTACTGTACTTTCTACATGTTTCCTCCCTATACTAGGAAAACCAAAACAATTCACCCTGGTTTAGATGGCATGTGAGGGAGCAAAAAGTGATCTTGAACCGGCCAGTAAACGTGCAATAAAGCTTGCTGACTGAAACAGTCATTGAGGTCAAAGAGAAATCCACTGCACCGTTCATGGGTGTTATGACGCTCTTATCCGGTTTGAAACTTTGGCCTCTTCTTTCAGCTGACTGGCAAAAAGTAGCTGCACTTCTTCCTCTGTACATAATGGCATAACTGCTTTCTCATAACTTCTAAGAAGGTTGGCTCCTCTGAAAAGTAAACAATAAATACAATAAACCCTGATTAAATAATAACTCTATTAGTAATCATTTCTGCACCTCTGGCTTCATATACCCATGAAACTCAGACATCTCTCCTATCCTATGTCACATGTCTCTAGAGATGTGGAGCTGCTGCTTTCATTCATGTTCATGATTTTAGTTTTTTTTTCTGAGCTCATAGATGCCTTGCAGGATTCACAATCAAGATTTTACACTTTTACCTTTACACTTTTAAATCTTCTGAAAATTCTGAAGATAACTTTAAGAGGTCTGAGAGGCATTTAGTTATGAGTTTTGCTGCAGCAACCTTATTCTTAATCTTATTCACAAAATAAAGGGCAGGAGGTAGCTCAAGGAGGTTAAGACACTGGACTACTGATTGGAAGGTCAGGAGTTTGAATCCAAGCACTGCCAAGCTACCCTTGAGCAAGGCCCTTAACCTCAACTACTCAGTTGTATAAAAAACTCTGCATAAGGGCATCTGCCAAATGATGGTAATGTAATGTGAATAAGGAACAAAACAAGCTTCAGTTGCTGTTCAAATGCAATGGGTTAATTTACATCAACATATTATATAATAATCATATGTGGCACGATGGCTGAGTGGTTAGCACTCTTGCCTCACAGCGAGAAGGTCCTGGGTTGGAGCCCCGGGTTCGGCACAGGTGCTTTTCTGTGTGGAGTTTGCATGTTCTCCCCGTGTTTGCGTGGGTTTCCTCCCACAGTCCAAAGACAGGGGATTAGGCTAATTGGCGACTGTAAGTTGCCCGTAGGTGTGAATGTGAGTGTGAATGGTTGTCTGTCTCTGTGTATCACCCTGCGGTGGATTGGCGACCCGCCCAGGGTGTGTCCCGCCTCTCGCCCGATGTCAGCTAGGATTGGCGCCAGCTTCCCCCCGAAGACAAATAAATAAAAAGGCAAAATCTGCAGCCACACCAGCCCTTTATAGAGAATATTAAAGATAGTAATACTTTAGTACTTTAGTAATTAATTTAGTACTTTTAGTACTTCAGATTGTTTTTTATTTATTAGTCCACAGAAAGTCTGTCCAGATACTTATTTTGCCTTTTCTTATGCATACCACACAAAAAAAATAACCAAACAAACAAACAATTTGAATGATTTAGGCTTTTCTGAAATCAACACAGGTTCAAAATTAGACATATAAAGTCAACAATACAGAGTTCAATTAAATGTGGGTGCTTCCTGGCATGGACCTGACTTTTAAGCACAGTCCACATATTTCCAACAATAGATTGAAAAACCAATCTTGACTTATTAAATCCATATCTATATCCACAATAGGAACACCAGCTGTGTCCAAGAGTCAACTGGCTAGCTAATGGTTTGAAGTTATGCTGAAGAATTCAGAGGTTCTTCTTTATTCCATGCACTTTGTGCAATGCACCAGTCCCACTGGCAGCAAAACAGCCTCAGAGCATGATGCTACCACCACAATGCTTAACATTTGGTAAAGTGTTTTCTCTAACTCTGGTCCTTGTGCCTAAACACATCTTTCGTTGTCTCATCTGACCACAATTTCTAAAATTTGTTGTTCATACATCAAGCAAGCCACCTGTCATTTCATCCTTTGACTAGCAGCTCAGCTGCTTTTTGGCACAATATGACAGAAACAGATTATGTTGACCTGATTTTAGAAAATAATTTAATGCTAATACTTATGAGGAGTGACTGACAATTAAACAGAAGGGCAGACCAATGCCACGATTTTAAAACTGAAAATGTCCTTTCAGCGTTGTCTATCTCATCTACACTGCACTGGCTCCCAATCCAATTTCGCATTGATTGTCGCCCCCCACTCTTACATGTTCACTCAGGTTTGTTGACTTGGGTAGTGGTTGGGTGCTTTATGTCCCTGGGCTCCCTCATCCGGTGTTACCTTCTGGTTCTCCCTTTTAGTTATGCTGTCATAGTTAGTCTTGCCGGAGGTCTTGCACTCAGCACTCTGTATACATTGCCTTTAATCATCATGTGACAATGCTTATACCTAACCGGTTTCTCTCTCTCTCTCTCTCTCTCTCTCTCTCTCTCTCTCTCTCTCTCTCTCT
>JAQLOM010000037.1:19532115-19544209 GCA_030068315.1 Chrysichthys thysi | reverse complement strand
CTTGTGTGCTTAGGATCGTTGTCTTGCTGCATGACCCACTTTCTCTTGAGATTCAGTTCATGGACAGATGTCCTGACGTTTTCCTTTAGTATTTGCTGGTATAATGCAGAATTCACTGTTCCGTCAATGATGGCAAGCCGTCCTGGCCCAGATGCAGCAAAACAGGCCCAAACCATGATAAGTTTACACCCTTCAAGGACTTGCGAAAATGCTGACGTGGCTCTTCTTCAAACACACTTTTAAACCCAGTGTTTGTTAGACATGTTTTTGCAGTTCAGTGTTACATATGCGGAAGTGGAAGTAGTAGCATTTCAAAACTTCTGGTGTTTAAATGAACAATAGCAGCAAATACTGGTCACAATCTCTGCAGCATTCAGGAATGCATAAATAACTTAAGCAAACATCCAAACTTGGTTGGTGTCCAGTAGCCTATATTTTGATAATGCATCTACTTGTATACCTGAAATTTCATGTTTTGAATAACAGGTTCGAAACATAGATTGTGGTGTGTTGAAGTTAGCATAGCCCCAGAGCCCTGTGAGGTCTCAATCTGGGTGGGAGGAACAGAAAGATAGACAGACAGTCGGTGGGTCAGTGAGTGAGTGAACAAAGCCACTCACTGCTGCTTCTTCAGCAAAATCATACACCAAGAATAAACCAGACTCCTCTGCTTCTTGTTGAGCTATATCAACCCCCCGTGTGCATTATTTTCCTATATACAACACAACACTTCCCATTAGACTGGTAAGTCAGTGTAAGGAATATTGCACAGTGCACACATGTTGCTGACATAATAAAATGTTCATTTGTTACAGTAGGCCTATATTATAGATCTGCAACTTAAAATTGAAACAAAATTTGTTTCAGTTACACTTCCATAAAATATAATCAGCAGTCATGTTATGGTTCAGTTGCAGGTGTAATGAACATGAACAAACTGGATTACTTACTATATCATAATTTTCTTCTAAAATGTGTTTGGAGAAGGAACTAAAAGTTGATAGACTAAGCATACATTGTCTAATCAGTTTAAGTACAAATTACACAAAAGGACAGACGACAGAACCCTAGGATTACAGTTTTCTAGCATCTACCATATTTGTTATCTAGAGAGAATGCAGCAGGAATTCATTTGAGCATTAGGGACTGAAAACACTAATTCCTGAAAAATAGGGTGTGGCGTTCTGGCAGCCATGGTTCAAAAATGTCAAACCCACAGTAAATACTGACATCTAGTGGCTGGATATAATAAAGATGTCTATTATTAAGCATATTTTGTGCAAACAAATAAGCAGAGAGTAACTGGGTTGTATTTGTGCAGTTGGAGCATAGTACACAAGGAAACGTGGATGTGATGAAGGACTTTTGTCTGAAGTCATCAAATCTAAGCAAAGGCAATGCTTACTCTATGAAACAAATCAATTTTGACTTCTGAATTAGGTTTTGTGAGTCGCTTTGGTTGTAAGCATCTGCTAATTCACTAAATATAAATACAAATGTTTGTTAAGAGAAAGCCTGAGAAGCTGAAAGTAATTTTTAATTCACATTTTTCAGAATGTGAATCATTTAATTTGATCTGTTTTTGTTTTTTTGTTTTTTAAAAACAGTAATTAATGCATAGTGAAATGATGCTCACTGTACATTAAAAGGTTTAGACCAGGCTATATTCCTAGTTTCAGACAGTCCCGTTTGTAATCCACTGATGGCTCCAAACAGTACACCAGAGTGTCAAACAATTCAAACCTTGTAAATAAGCAAAGGAAGGAAAATGAATTAGCCAACGGTAAAGTGTGAAGAAGATATAAATGTTATCCTTCATGTAGCTGGTGTTTACCATCTAATATGTGTGATTCTGAGTCTTCAGTATAGAAGAATCTGTGAATAATCTAATTTTACTTAAAACTCTACTGTATTTTTTATTATACTGGAATGTCTAGAAACTGTATTCTTGTATATTTATCATTATCGCCACTCAGTAGTAACTGAAGCAATTGAAATATCTTAGATGGGACTACTACTGAACTATAACTTTCATAGTTTTATTTTGACTATATTTATTTTGTAGTTATTGTCTGTCTGATAGGCATAACAATAAATTTCCCTTATGAGGGCTAAAAGTATGTTTTCATCTCTCTAATGCATCACCACTCAGGATTTACCCCTTTGGGTGCACAAACGCTACAGACATACTGAAAACTTGGAGAGTAAAAGAAAAAAAAAAAATTGTCAAGAAAGCCTACTGTTATACAGCATGAGCCAATGGTGAAGAAAGCCAACTCAAAGCATCCTCTTGTCTAGTTGGCACCAGTGGGCTAAATGAACTTGTCTGCATCCTGGAGAACATTTATATTTGTACTAAGTACAGTAATTATGTCCAGCTCCCTGGAAGACATAAATGTATTATGAGTGTAGCAGTTTCTAAGCCCCTTAATATCTCACCTGATTAAGATATTTGGGGTCAACATTGAGATAAGGTGAGAGAGGGCTCATTCCAGACACTGTGAAGAGAACACCATGAATTATTACTCCTTGCACCCATCCAACCACCCACCCAGAAAGTTCATGAATACATCATCAGTAAGTGATCAGGTAGATCTGAAGACAATCCCAGGAACACTGGGTATGAGGTAGCAATAGACCCTTGGTTGGATGCTGATCCATCAGAGTGCTCCATGCCTCGGTCCAATACTTGATAGAGGGTGTGTGTAGGTTTCAACGCTCCAAGGTGTTACAGACTGTAGGTTATTTGGCACAAATTCTAAATGCCAAGACATTGCTAACTTCCTTCTGTAGAATTGCAGCATATTTTATGTTCGTTCAACCTTCGCTGTAACCACTGTGGCCTGTAACTCTAATTTTCTACCTGAGCAGAAACTGAACTGGGAACCAGGTGTAAGTGTGTAATATTTGTGAACAGGTAAGTCATGAAAAACTTATATAAGCCCCAAGCCAATATGTTAGCTAACCTTTAAGTCAATTAAAATGATTTATATGTCACAGCAGCCTTGGTATGCACTCCATCATATGATTAATATCAGAAAATTAACTAATAAAATTACAAAATAAGATTTTATTTGTTATTTATTCCCTTTTTTGATAGCGAAGTCAAGAATTTGCAACACATCATTTAAAAATAAGCATATTTAAAGCCGGGCAGTACAGTGACGCAGGCACATAGGGTTGCCACCACGCATCCCTGATTGGGTTTCTGTCTATACTTTATGTGTTTATTCTCTCCATGTCTGTGGACTGTGGGCTTCCTCGGGGTTCTCCGGTTTCCTCTCGGCTCCCAAAATCATGCCTGTGTGGGTGGACTGGTGACGAAGTTGCTCCAGCGTCTGAATGTCTGTGTGTGAACAGTGCCCAGTGATGAACTGGGATATGTTCTGGATCCACCACATCTCTGACCAGGATTAAACATGTACTGAAAATAAAGGAATGAAGGAATATTTAAAGCCATGAGTTGTGAAAGAAGTGGTGGTGTTTTTTTTTCTTTCTTTTTTTAAATGAAATCCTGAAATCTGTCGCAACAGTGTTAAAATTTTGATTTTAAGCAACATTTCACTATATATTGGTCACTGAAAATAAAAATCAGCTCCAAGGGACGCCGGAAATGACGTCAAGACACCGTAAGACGCTTGATTTACTTACCAGGCACACCGGCGAGCTCTGAATTTGAATAAACCGGACCTGTGGATCTGAAGGAACTGCCAACGCCTCCTGCACCTGAGGCCAGGTGAGATGAGCCTGTAGACTCCTTATCCGTGTCCCCTGTAATCGGAGCTGATAAAACAAACGGCCTTATCACGACTGCTGTAGGTGAAGTCACGTGGTCAGAGAGCAGCACTGCTTCCCAGTTATCATGTCCAGCGTCGGAGATCACGGACATGTCAAAAGAAACTGCGACTTTAAAACACGACGTCTGATGCGTTTCTCTATCTAATGGCTTTCACCAGCAAGTTTCCCACATCAATGTGGAGGATTACCAGTTTCAACCTGTAAGACTGACACAGCTGCCAATCCACTCGTTTGCCGAAAAGCAATCTATGGTCTGGGAATATTGTTCTAAAATCAGAAATAATAATGCTTGCAATATAAGCAGGGGAATTAAATGAGCGGTGCACATTAACCCGCACGCATCAGCGCGTTCATTATAATTCTCCTGTAAAAAGTCTCATGCGACTTTCACGGCAGTCTTTACGACAGCTGGGCCGTTTTCTGGCCAGATCTCTAGACAAGCCGCAGCCGGATTTCACGTAAACACAGCAAGCAAATCGTACCGAGTCGTGGTCGATGCGCATGAGACCGAGATCAGCGATGTAACGCAAAAAACGGCCAAATTGACAGTCATGACGACATCGTTTATGATCTGGCAGAGGTGCGGCACGAGCGAGCAGGCAGATTACTGCGAGGACCAAAGACGGCTGTTTTCAGGGCAGATGCTCGGTAATGACTTTCAATTCTAGTTGCTATGTTATCTTTCTAGTCTTCCCAGAAAGCCTTTAGAGACATATTGCAGACAGGCCGTGTGATCGGCTTTGTACATGAGGGGGACCATGATGTCCTGGGCGCGTTTACGTGTAACACGGCCGCCTGGGCTCCAGTTTCTGTTGTGAATTTCCATCTGCATTCACGGTGTGCTCCCAGAAGCAGCCATAGTGCGGGAGTGCACTGGCCATATGGCAGCAGCGCCGTGAGGTCCGTCCTGCTCGGGGGCCGCTCTGTGTCTGGCTCGGTCCTGCGAGACCCGGGAGCCGGGCTGGACTGTAAGACAGGGGGGATTAATGCACAAAGCCTGCAGTCTGGGGTGTGTGTGGTTTGATGTGGAGGCTGTCGGGTCCGCCTGTGTCCTCACCATGCGCACAGAACAGATGAGCCCTGTCAAGCCCTCGGAGCTCCTCAGCAGAGCCCACAGCCCACAGCCGGAGCTCCGTAATGCGCTTAGTACTGCAGTGAGCATCACACGGAGGCCTGGAGTGGGTAATGGGCGCAGATTTGGTCGAGGTGTGATAAATGCATGAATACACACACACACACTTGGGTTTGCTGTGTGTGTGTGAGGGGGTGAGGGTGAGAGCAGTTTATGGCGGGCCGATTGAATCCAGGCCAGAGAGATGTGCTCCGCGAGAGGACCGTCCATCTGGACAAGGTCAGCGGGATGTTTTGGGGCTTTATTCACGCGTCCGGGCGGTGTTTTCGCCCTAAACGTGTTGTCAGTGTGCATCATGTCCGACCGAACCACATTATCGCACACCCTTTCGGTGTGTGTCACCGAGCAGCCCTTTTAATCCGCGGTACCCACAATGCACCGCGCCGTGTCTTCCCTCTGTTGTATTTCCTGTATTGCACTGCAATGCTTTGTTTGCTTGTTTGCTTTCACTAACGCGGGCTTTTGACAACTCGCTGTAGAAACGGAGCCGCAGAACGCTGGTGAGCAGAAGGAAGCCCGTGTTGTGTTTGTTTGTAGCCGGTCGCTCGGCGATATGAGCGGCTGCAGTGAGTACAGAGAGGCGCCGAGGCCCCGCGCCATCAGGAAATACCGTCCCGCTCTCTCACGGGGGCTGAGCCGCTTTCGCTTTCCACTCGAGCTCGGTGTGACTTCTGCACTCCCTGCTCGGGCTTGACGTTTTCTTTATGGCTTGGGTGTAATCTTTGGAGCTTAATTAAACCCTGAGCATGATGAAATGCGGAACACTAGTCGGAGTGACCTTTCTCCGTGTAGTCCAGGCTGTTAAAGTGATCAGTAACGTTAAGGTGCACCGACTGCAGTCTGAGCCTTTTGTTTGCCAACATCCTGTATTTAATCCTGGCTCTTTTCCTCTTTCTGTTTACAGCATAACATGTTTGGAGAGATCCTCTAGGGCCTTTTTAGGTGCCCACAGTTGAGTTGGTTCATGTGTTGATTTGTAAATTCCTGCTAGGATTAATATAGACATTTCTATTTGTCTCTCTTTTTTTTCCTGCTAGGACTTTTTGAGGTGTGAGTTGAGGCTGTGATATCCAGACAACTGCTTTGATTAACTCAAGATCTCGACAAGACTGGACCATTAAAGAACAGGCCTGATGGAGGATACAGGAACTGAGTTAACTTCATCTGAACCAAATGATCTCGGCGCAGACTTCATCACGGTGGAACTCGATACCCAGCCCATCGAGTACGTGGTCAAGTGGGCCGAGGTGGGCTCTAAATTTACTCTGTCCTGCGTAAAAAGGGAATCGGAAGAAAGCTTCCCATCTGACCAGCTGGGTAAAGCGGAGGCTGACGAGAGGTTCTTTGTCCCGTACGAGGCTGTATATGCGGAGTGTGAGGACACAGAAACTGGCCTGATCGCCTCCCAGGAGGAGGAGGTGAGGAGTGTCTCGGATGTAGACGAGCACACTGTGCTTGTGAACACCCAACTTGGGGAGGAGGAAGAGATTGATGATGGCTCAGACAGTGATTGGGATAAAGGGGGCTCCCATTCAAGAAGTAGACCGTACAACTGCCACATCTGTGGCAAGAGCTACAGCCACTCATCCAGCCTGGCACGCCACCTGCACCTCCACTCTACAGGTGACCATTTGGCCAATTCCACCTCACCTCTTTCTAAAGCAAGTGGCAAATCAGAGGACGGGAAAAAGCTCCTGCAGTGCAATTTATGCGGCGTGCGATGCAACGGCAAGCGGCTCCTGGCAATCCATAAGAAGTGCCACAAAATCAAGAGACTGCACACATGCAACGCGTGCGGCAAGTCTTTCAACCACAGCTCGAGCCTTTCACGCCACAGGCTGATCCATAAAAAAGGCCTGGACAAAAAGCTGAAGCCATTATACACCACACCCGCATCGGTGCCCATCGTCACCCATCAGAATCGCCCATCTGGCCGTGGATCGAAGAAGAAGAAGTCCCAGCAAACCGAAAGCAAATTTGCCATGGGCGAGAAGCAGTACCAATGCACGCAATGCGACATGGTGTTCAGCACATCCACCAACTTGTCCAAGCACCAAGTGTCTCATGTGCGGCAGCTGCTCAACTCTTATGCGCAGGGCAGAGACACACTGGACAAGTCCTCAGACCTGAAGATCCGCTTGAAGCTCTGCTCACGTGACAAACCCAATTATTACACGTTGTGCAAGAAAAACAAACGCCGCAAAGGTGGCAAGAAAAGGCTGCCTCTAGCCGACGACGATCAGCCGTACTCGGGCTGTGGAGTTGCCCTTGCCAAGTTTGAGCAACCGCACACTGGCGACAGGTGCTACACCTGCAATGTGTGCAAGAAGACCTTTGTGCGCTTGTCCAACCTGAAGCAGCACCAGCAGACGCATGCCTCTGGCAAGCTCTATGAATGCCAGCACTGTGGCAAGACCTTCGTTCACTCTTCTAGCTTCTCGCGCCACAAGAAGGTCCACTCTGGGTTAAAGCAGGCGCCTAAACAATGTAAACGGGAGCTGATTGACGAGAGCGCGCCTCTGGAGTTTGAGTCCGAGTGAGAGACCCTCACGTTCCAGAACTGTCCAAGCACAGCTTATGGAAAAGTCCTTATTTTGTGGTCCCCCCCCCCCATCCCTTTCCTTTGTTTTTCCCCAACTTTTTCTTATTTTGTTAAAGGATGGATAATTTGACATTGCTCTCATTGTGAAGTGGGTGTGATGTCACTGGCTGTGTGTTGTCAGCAATAGGCACCAATATAATAATAATTATTTTTCTTTGTTGATTTCTGTTTTTCTTTTCTTTTTCTTTTTTTTTGGTGGGGTGATGTTAGAGGATGTTCAGGCCATCTTTGGCAGTGTAAAGTATAAAAGATTTGTACATTTTTTGTTGACATTCCCTTTTTGGTCACGGTTAGGGACAGTTAATTTAATGGCAGGGTAATAGTTTTGCCAGTTCTGTAGTGTTATTTATGTCTACCTTTTTTAATTTGTAGTCATTCATAACAAAAAATTGACATTAGCATTGCAGGGCTTAAATATTTTGGATGCTTGCACTAAACACACCTGAAAACAAAATGGAGTACTTCATCGAAAATCTGTAGGGTTAAAATTGGTAAAGAATACTTGGAACCCATTATTGCTGTTAGTAGGCCTGTTGTAATTTGCGTGGCTAGCAGCTCCCTCAAAAGACACCAAGTTGTTACTAAAGGATGGGTTTGAGGTTTGATGTCTAGACAAAGTTCAACAATTTGACCTCTTTTTTTTTTTTTTTTTTTTTTGACCAGGGATCCTGTCACCTCTCCTCCCTTTACCTTAGACCAACAAATATAATCATCCTCATATTTTCACTTTACTTTTGGCAACTGGTTTTTATTATAACACATACGTACATTCAGTGGCTTGTACTCATTGGTTCAAATTTAAATGTCAAATTAATAATTGCAGAATTGGTTGTGTTTTCTGACCTGCCATGTAGAATAGAAAGGATTTATTTTCCCTCCATGATTCACAAATCAGATTTGGAGTCAGATTTTGCTCTGCACAGTCTCCATTCTCTAGTGCTGTCCTTCTTTCATCTGACTGATTAAAGCTCGCAAGTTCTGAAAGGTTACTCGTCCATTTGTCAGATTATGAAATCTGTACGGGTTCCGCAGAACTGTAAATTGTTGTGCAGCCATCAACAGGAATGCATTCAAAAATGGTGACTTCATAAAAATTAGTGTGTGTGCAGGTGTGTGTGTGTGTGTGTGTGTGTGCATGTTGAATATATTGAGAGAATATACTCACCAAAATATATATATACATATATATAAATATATATACATTTTAAATATGTGCATATGTGTAAAAAGTGAAAAATGCCATGAGGAAAAAGTTATAATGTGTGAATGATTTGTGAATAATAACTTTGAATAATTTATGAAATAACCAGGGGATTTCATATTTCACCATGCACTGCACTATTGATAAACAAAAACAAACCAAGCACTACGTACCTATGAATCTGGAATTTCATGTTATACAGAGCAAAAATTGGGCCATGCTAGATTGAAAGTTTAGCATATTGATTTTTTTTTTTTTTTTAAAATCCACCCCCAGTACTCTTCAGGCCTGTTTCAACTATTTGATTTATAAGTTGACGTATAGTAAGCATTCATTTCACAGAGTTTGCTTCACAAGGTTCTGTGATGTGGACAGTAACTGGGCACCACCAAAGCTTTTACGAAGCGACTGTACACATGCACTCTATCGGTTCTCTCGTGGCCACTGTACTCTTCAATGTTCTCATCAACTTGACCTTCTACTTAACAGATTGTTGTTCGAACTGAGGTTAAATAGCAATGACTAACCTGTTTTAAAGCTGTTTTAAAGCCATTGCTTGTTTCAATTATGAATCTTTCCGAGGTGTTGAGTTGCACAAATCAAGCACAGCTCTGCTAATGGACTCAGATTGGTGTTTGTTATAGGGAAAAAGCAAAGGAAAATCATAAATATGCTTGGTACTCAGATTTTCTACATTTGTTTGTTTTGAAATAGTTCCTCTGTTCACCTTGAAGCTGAGGGTCAAATTCCCTTAGTAAAAAAAAAAAACCATTCATTTAATCTTATTAGTCTTTTCTTGCATCCAACTTTCTTCTGCAGTAAACAGGTTTCTCCTTGTTTTCTGCACTTTTTTTCCCAGTGAGGGGTCATGTCCATATCATTACCTTCTGTTTTTAACCGCTGTTATTCTCATTCTTTTTTGATGCAGCGGACCTACATCTAATATAAAAGGTGTATGTTTTTGTGTTGTGTTTGCCATTAGAAAACAATTTATGAATTTTCTGTCTTGCAATTTTGTAATAAACCATTGGTTCAAGCAGTGTGTCTATATTTAAGTTCGCAAAATATATTTATATATTTTAGCAAACTGAAATATTTACTTTCTGATTGGATGTGATGGTGTGTGCTCCTGAAACAGCTGGTCAAATTGCCAACCACCAGGTTAACACTTAACCATTCATTCCTTCATATTTGCATTTTTATACAAATATGTAGTAAAAAGATGATCCTTTACCAGCAGTTATTACTGCAATAAGTAGCACCGTGTCATTTTGAAAGTTAGTAACGTATAAATAAGGATCAGATTGTTAAGTACTTGGTCATTTTCTCATTGTTCCATCATTCCCAGACTGGCTATTTGCAGTATTTATAGTGTGGGTTCACAAATGTACACTTCCACCTTTGTTTGTTCTCAGGCCTTGTTTAATTTATTATAAACTAGAAGAGGGGGACATTGCATGTTAAAGTGTGTAAGTGCGTACATCGTTATTTGGGACGAGGAAAAATAATTAAAAATCTATTCAAGCGTGAACTTTGACGATTTTTGACGTGTTGCCTGACGGCTGTAGAGCAGATTTCATGTCTGAGATGTCTTTTCAGTTCAGTGTTCTACCACCAGGTGGCGACAAACCCATGTGTGTGTGCCTGTGAGCGCGTGAGAGAGATCATGCAGTAACACGAGCTGCCCAAACTTCAAAATATTGGCTTTAATTTACAGCTCTGTTTCTGAGCAGGGTGGCACTTGGAGAAGTACAAAAAATGGGAACAAATTAATTACACTTGAAAATGAAGTAAGTTATGTTATCATACTCTAGTCATGTATTCATGGTTTTATAGAACAATAACAGACTAACATGACATTTATCTTAATACATTTTAACAATCAAAAATTAAGCTCCCATTTTCAATACTGTCACAAACCCTTAGCAGTCAGTGACTGCCTGAATTCGACACCATAGATGTCACCAAACTCTGGGGTTCTTCCTGTTGATGCTCTGTCTGGCCCTTACTGCAGCTGTCTTCACTTCCTGCTTGTCTTTGGGGGCGTTTCGTCTTCAGGAAGGCAAATACATGCTCAGTTGGATTCAGGTCTTGTGATTGACTTGGCCATTGTACAACATTCCAACTCCTCACCTTAAAGTCTTGGGTTGCTTTTGAAGTGTGAAGTTGGTTCTTCTGTGCTGTGAAGCACTGTCCAGTGAAATTTGAACCATTTGACTGAATCTGAACAGATAATACAGTTCATCCTTTGGCCTTTATCAGCAATAAGTCAATAAATACCAGTTACACTGGCAGCCAGACATGTTCATGCCATAAGATATGGTGTGATGAGCATTTACTTTTGCAGAAACATAGCTTCTCTTCCTCATAGGTTTTATGAGCACGGTGCCTTTTATATAAACATAAACAGTCATAATCTTCAAGGTATAACAGAGGCATTTTGGAAACATAATCATCCTTAAACATCTGCTTGTTCAACCCTGCCAAAAAGCTGTGAGTTGTACACTGTCAGTAATGGTTCAGCCATAGGCAGGTGAGACAGAATCCCACCATTTATATCAGCCATTTAACAAATTTTAATATTCATAAAATCCTTGCTTAAAATTTCATGCATTTAAAATTTTCCTCTTTTGAGTTATCAACCAATCGATCAATTAATCAATCAGTAAACAAATAAATAACACATATAAGGCCACATTCTGTTGATTTTCTCACCTTTCTAGATGCTGTGCATTCCCAGGGCAGGGATTGCCATAGAGTTGTACCGCAGTTTGTTCCAGTGGTCCGACAATTTGTGCTTCTTTGTCGAAAAATGCTACCATCGTGGGAATCGGTGTGAGAATCAATAACAGCTTAGAAATTCAGTCTTAGCGATAGCCTGTCCCCGGGTTTGGCCGTGACCCTACCGGTTATGACTGAGTGACAGGTTAGGGAAACACACAGAACATCTGGTATTCAGAAGCCCAGGAGAAGACGCATGTAGGTTGCTTTAAGAGTTATTTTACTGGAGAACGACACAGGCTTTCAACTGTTTTCACTGGTGGATCATGGCACATGAGCATTACATCAGATAATGTTTAATAACATTTGACAAAAGCACGCGCTCGCTCGAGCTCCTAGTTATTGTCCTTGGTTCCAGTTCCACCTGCTTGTCCTCACAGACCGGTAGGTAGGTGAGGGACTCAGTGGCTTTTCTCCTAAGTGCCTGTTTTGCGTTTGTTATCTATCTTTTTCATATGATAAGGCATGTCATAAACGGATGAAATGAAACAGCTGAAATGAATCCATTCAGGTCTTGGCCGAGATGTCAGTAGGACAAGCCTACTGCTGTTCTCGGTCTCGACATTTTCCCCTTCAGCAT
>JAQLOM010000037.1:19436688-19458970 GCA_030068315.1 Chrysichthys thysi | reverse complement strand
AATGTTTAGTCGACTAATCGCAAAAAATAATCGGTGACTAGTCGACTATCAAAATAATCGTTTGTGGCAGCCCTACCGGTAACCAAAACAAACAAGCCAGTTCGTTATTCTTGAGTATATCACAAACACATTTGTTTCTGGCAAAATTACTCCTTGTGTGTTCTTTCTAGGTTGTAAATGTATAAATGTGTGTAGTTGTTAGCAGGACCTCATATCTCCGGAAAAGCATCAGAGCAAATTATCAAATGTCAAGTTTAAACAACTAAATAGATCAGCTCATTTGAAAACATCTTCAAACTACTTTCCATGACAGAATAACAGCAATAGCATTTCGAAAATGATAACTTAGAGTTCTGTGTTTTCACCCCTCCACTGGCATTGCCACCGTTTGACATGAAATGCATTCTGGGATGTTCAGACACCACACACGTCATGTCCTGATGCATCCTCTGTAAAATGGCCGAAACGAGAACACCTCTGGAGGTTGGACCTGTACTTGGCTAGATGCGGATTTTGAATTGGAGCAGTACATGGGCTGTGAAGCAAGAACACAAGTACAGAAAAGAACGGCTTGAGAGTGAGGTCGAGTGTTAGCCATGTTGTCTGCTTGCAAGTGCTCATGGGAATTGAAGTTTATCTCAGAGTCAGCAGGTGGAGACATGACCTAGTCCTTCTTGTTACTAATTTGAATGCCTCAAATATCCTTAAAATATACTTGAAGGAACATGATGGAAGCTACTGAAGAAAAACTAGTCCAGACATTTAACCTTGCTGTGATCTTAACCCTGTTCGGGTCAATTCCAAACTCAAATCAGTTCCTTACAGTAATTCCTTAGAAATACTACAAATATTTAACACTCATTCTTGAAATAGCATACTAACAAAATTCTCAGCTGGATGCACACATGGATGGTTGGATTTATGGACTGATGGCTGCACAGAAAACCCAAAACTTTAAGAAATGGTCAACTCAGAGAACCTGTCATACACCGTGCTGTGTGCGAACTTAATCACATTGCTGATTGCATAAATGCACAGAGTGGCAGTTTAATTACCAGGTCAGCGCTTTGTGTGTTTACATGTGGTTATCGTTGTGGAAGCAACAGCATGACACACGTTCAAGAGAAATGTCAAAAATTCCACCTCCTCTCAGTCTCATCAGTTTTTTCTTTGCAATATAAATCAAAACATTAAATGCCCTCTTTTTCATTCATTTTGTATTTCTTTCACCATCGACATTGCTGTTCAGTTTGACAAGGCTGTACAATAATAAATAAATAAATAAACAAACAAGTGGTGTTCTATTAGCCCTGCCTGGAATAAAAATATGAACCCAATACTCCATTTCAAAGCCCTATACACTACTTTGACTACTATTGCAAAATGCCTCGTAACACTTAAAATACACAAAATGGAGGCAATATTAAAAATAAATGGCATAAGTTTAAACTTACTGGCAAAACTGACCTGGCAACACTACAATGTTATGAAGTCTGCTCCTAGCACACAGCCTTTTCACCTCCAATGCAGAGTATTCCAGGAAGATGCACACCAAATTTGTTTTGAGTGCAACCGTGTGTTCGTTTCTCATTTAGATCTTTCGGCATTTAAAGTATACCACCTGCTTTGAGCCAAGCACCCCATTTGCTCGAAAGCCAGAAGGAGACTTTTATCACTGCATTGCTGAAGCATTGCTGTTGCAGTTTCTGTTTTGACATGGCAGAGACTAATTTTGTGAGCCAGTCCTCTCAGAGTCTGCTAGGTTTCCTCAACAATGGCCAAGAACTGGCACCTTTCACAGAACAAGGCTAGTTGACTCCCATGGCAGATGATCAAAGACCTTTTACCATAATCCCATGATAATGTTTAAAGACAGGATCCTGGGAAATGGATTAAATTATTATTCAATTAAATTCAGTTCGGTTTAATTTCATTTGCATGCTGATTTTTGACAATAGACATTACAGCTTTATGGAAATCAGGACGAAGATTGCATTCCATTCCATAACATTAGCATCATTTGGCAGACGCCTTTATCCAGAGCAACTTACATTTATCTCATTTAAACAACTGAGCAGTTCAGGATTAAGGGCCTTGCTCAAGGGCCCAGAAGTGGTAGCTTGGCGGCGCTTGGATTTGAACTTTCCGACATTCTGATCAGTAGTCCAACGATGTAACCCCCTAAGCTACCCCTCCCCTAATGAACCAACAAGAGATAACAGTGGTTAACACTCAGAAGGAAACCTATCTTCTTCTGGGTAACACCAGAATATCCTATAACAATATCTTGTTCATTGTGTTGTGGTGGTCCAAAGTTTTTATCTTATTTTGTGTATACGTGGAAATGCAAACAGCCAGATTACAACCATCAAGATTCTGAAGCTTGTGATGACAAATGTGTACTAAAGACAGCAGGCGCTCCACGGCCTGTGGCCACAGCATCTGAGGCTGAGGGCTCAAAAGGTGCCAGAGAAGCTGCCTGTGTTAACACATCCTTCAGTGAACTTCAGAGGTTACACATTACTGCTGCTGCCAGGATCTACAGCAGGAAACCACGGAGCAGGCAGAAAGGATAATCACTATAATTATAGATGATCCCTTTTGTCAGTTAATGAAGGAAGCAATAAGTCTCCATTTCTTAAAACAACCCATATAATCCCTAAGAAGAAGCAGAAGTGCAAGAGTGGGGTAAAGAGTGTGTGTGTGTGGGGGGGGATAAAAGGGAGGAAGAGGGGGAGGGAGAGAGGGAAATGAGAGAGAATGTCTTGCAATAAGGTGGGAGAGATAATTAATACCACCAGCTCTGTTAATATTTCATAAAAAGACATTACGTCCTGGAATCTAGCAGCCACCACTGTGTGTTGTGTAATTCTATTACAGGGGGACGAATTCCCTGGAGTAAGCCTTACGGGCAAACGATGGAGGATGGAGAGATGTAATTATAATTGGAATAGCATGTGGCCGTGGACATACGTCGGACTCACATGCAGAATCCCGTAATCCTGCCATTCCCATGACCGTACTTCACAAATCTTCTTTTATTTATGAGGACATAAACACCTATGGATTTATGCCATAGCATAAATATATCACCTCGGGTTAGGTGAAAGAAAACGAGAAAACTCTGTAATAAACAATGCGCAGCTTCTAGAAAAGGCTCTGCTGTAACGCATACCGGTAATCAAAAACATTGTAGTAGAAAGGAAACCCAGAGGAATACAAGTGTTACACATCAGGCAACCTTTCCATCAGATATATGGCTTGAGCACTGTGTGTACCTTGGGCATGCAATTTGACTAAATATCTATTAAATGGCATATCAAGCTCATCTCAATAAATCGCAGTCTGAAAAAGCCTTGTGATGGCTGTAAAAGGCAGGCACACTGGGATCAAAGACGATCTGTGCATTCACTGTGACAACCAAGGACTTAGCTATGAGAAAGAGGGCCAATAAAGCCGAAGTTCCTTTGAGAGATGACAAAAAAATATGACAGATACACCAGGCTGGTTACCCAGTGTGGAAGTGTAAGTAGCAGCACATATAAGAGAGATCAGTGCACCAGGGCCGACTTGCTGGAGGACAGGAGTAGAAACAGCAAGGCTCCGCACTGTGCTGCTTTTCCTCATCACTTGAGGAACAGCAGTTCTATCGTGAGCCAAGTTTTGGGAAGGCTCTTCTTTTTTGCCGAGATTGCCGAGATAGCCTGAAGTATATGAGAAACACAAATGGGTTTGATCCTCCTTTTAGGTGGAAGTTATTTCAGGCTTCTCATTCATTTCAGATCCTTCAAATAAAACCTGATAACAGTTTTCTAGGTTGACAAATGCACACTTTTTTAACACTGTAATAGAGATTTAGCTTTAGCTCTATAAATACCTAGTGACAATAGTCTAACATAATCGAACCTGTAAAGCCACTCCACCCAGACTGCTGTATCTGCATGGCGTGTGCACGCAGGCCTCTATTCTCCTCGCTCGCTGGCACTCGGCAGCTTGAACGCAGTGGCAGGGCTGAGGATTAGCTCACTACACGCGGGGAACAGGATACACAGAGCCTTTCATCAGCTAGGATGCCTGTGAATGTAGAGTGTAGCCTCATTCTGCTTTCTCTCCTGGACAGCAAGGCTCCAGTTATTACACCTGCACTTAGCGCCCGCTTTTTCACTGCTGCTCTCTTCCCTGATAGAAGATATAAGGAATCATTACACACACAGTGAGGAATAGAAGGACGCCTCATTATGAATGAGTGTGTAAGAGAATAGTCATATCTTTCATAACTGAAGTAATCTGTTAGATAATCCTCAGGTAAGAGAGGACGGTCATCAAAGTTCTCCTACGGCAAATCAGAGTTCGGCGTATAAATACGATCGAACAGACCATGTACTTAAGCTTGTTTTCTTTCTGACTGGGAGTGCTGTCCTGTGGTCAGACGGGGCTTCAGACTTGAGGATGATTAAACTGTCAGTGGTGATTTATGAATGACGTTATTATGGCATTTTAAAAGCGCTTTTTAGTGATTTGTCAGCTTTCCTGCCTGCCGAATTCAATCACTTTCATCACTGGCCTCGAGGGCTGGACTTGCTGCACGGCTGAGCATGTAGCCGCCACCTGTGCACATATGCCACAAATGCTTGATACAGTCAGCCATTGACATCACACACGCACGCACGCACACACGCACGTACACACGCACGCACACACGCACGCACACACGCACAGAGCTTCAGATCCACAAAGAAAACCACAACAATCACATCAATACCGTTAGTGAACAATTTAAACTGGACCACGTCTACAAAACAGAGTTTAGATTGCAAAGCGCATCGTTTAAGAACGGCTAGACTGATAAGGTTATTACTAGCCACAAATCTATATTCCTTATGAACTACCATTCCGAGAATATCTGACATAAAATGACCACTGCTTCTCACTCAGGTGCATTAACAACCAGTCAAGGAAATTCAAATTGCTGAACTGAAGTAACCAATATTCAAGCAGAATATATTCATATTCAAGCTATGCGAGGTATGTGTTTAGGAGTTGAAAGGAAACCCACACAGGGAGAATGCGCACCTAAACTCCACAAAGACAGTAACTTGAGCATCAGATCAAACTGGGAACCCTGGAGCTGTGAGTCGGCATCACTTCCCACTGCGCCGTCGTATCACCTTTCTTTTTGAGCCATCTTTATACTAAACATAGTTTATTAAAATAAATGTCGGTAAACATTTCATATCTAGAATAATTAAAGAAAATATGACTGACATATAATAAACTACATGCCATTACTATAACATACTGTATATGAACTAACCACATCTGATTGATGATAGATAGATTAGATAATGTATTGCAAAAGCATTGGCATGGGACACTTTTTATTGCTAAACATATACACAGTATGCATCCAAACTAGCAATCAATGACCGGTCACTTTTTTACTTAGCTCTCACTTATGCTACATAGTAACTCTGTAAGTGACGTAACACTGTAAAGTCTACTGGACAACCTACACATACACAATTGTCAATCAAACACAAACCGTGCTGTAGGTTGCGGCTGAAATGCTACAGCAGATAACAGACACATCAGCGGCCAGGGTATTTCATTTACAGCTAAATTCCTATCCATTAAACCTTCTTCTCTTCACTTCTGTCGAGCTGCATGTGCTACTTCTGAGACATCAGTGATCCTGAACCCTTCTGCCCACCGGCCCTGCGCGATCCATCCCGATGCTCTTTGGACTTTTCATCACTTCACTCCTACTCACAATGGCTCCATATGGACAGCCTAAAGATGCACTCAGGAACCATGAAAGCGGCTTTGGACCGCACTGTTTTGCTACAATGGCTTTGGCCTACAATTGCCATGACAGAACGTTCTACACTCCACCAGTGAACAGTTAATAGCTACAACAAAATAGGTTTCATGTTAAAACGATTGTGCATTCCCTGAGGCACAATTGTACTTTTTTGGGCAAGTATTGCATGAGTTATTTGTACTCTCGCTATCTGGTGTCACCCAGATGAACAATGAAGAAGGGTTTTCTTTGGTTCCTCATAGGGTTTCTTCTTCTTGTCATCTCTGGGAGTTGTTCCTTGTCACCGTTAGCACTGGCATGCTCATTAGGGTTTACTTTATAAATTCAGGTATATAAATAATGTACTGTATAAATAATATAATAATATATGGAATTGACATATTTCTGTCAAGCTGCTTTGTGACAATATCTGCTGATAAATGCACTATACAAATAAATCTGAAAAACTGACTTCGTAAGGAACTCGGTCAAGTCTTCCAAAAAATTTGATAATCATATATTGGGTTTTGGTTTGGGGTTTTTTTGGGTTTTTTTGGACTCCTAATCTTGACCAAGTTCTCCTTTTCAAAACTCTTTACACAGCAAAAAGCAAACAAAAGTCGACTGTATACAGCATATAGTGCACTCGCTGTAATGACTCCGGTTATAAGTGTTTTCTGAGGTTATTGAACACTGATGGACAAATTGCTCTTGTTAGAAGAAAAACAGCACTGGTGTTTTGATACAAGACTATTCTGGGTTGCATTTTGATAGCTGTCGTGCGTTTTGGTCGTGACATGATATGCACAAACGATTAGCGCATTTCAGAGTGAACGATCCCTCAAATAACTTTTCTCAGTCAGAGGATTTTAGTCAGCCAAACCTCACAGCTGCTGCCTCAGCTGACCACAAAAAGATTACACGAGTGATTTCTGACACCGGGTTTTATATTAATAAAACAGCTGTGGAATCTCTGGCTTTTGGCCCAGATGTAAGGAGCGCTGTGGTGTTGCCTGTATTGTGACACCACCGGATGTGAGGAGATGGAGTGTGATGAGGCCATCTTCCAAACACAAGGCCAAAGCATGCTATTACCATCACTCACTGCAGGGAAAGGTTCACATGAGGGGAGAACCTGTGAGAGAATGAATACAAAGAGTGAGGTGAGATGTAGAGAGGATAAAAAGAAGATGGATTTCGAAGGCGCTTCTGAGAGGGAAAGAGGGTGAGTGGGAGTGAGACAAGGCTGCGCATTGAAAGGAGAGCCAGTGAAGCAGACAGGCAGAAAATAAAAGTGAGAGAATGAAGAGAGAAAAGGGAAAGATAGAAAGAAAGTCTAAAATGCAGCAAGGACACAGACCGTTACAATAGCATAAGTATAGGATGTCTGCTGATGAGGCCAGCCAGACTGCGGATGACAATCTCAGATAAAAAAAAAAAAAGGAGACGGAAGGAGGACGACCCACCAGTCATAAAATACTGTCAGTCAGTGCAAATCAGGGAGTCAGGACTGTTGCGAGGAAGACAGGCGGAGAGCAGAGACAGATAGCTGAGGACAGAGTGAGAGACAGCCAGAGCAGGGGGAAAGTAACACCCTTCTGTGTTTATAATTATGCACTGCGAGTGAGAGTGCAGGTGGGGCGGGAAGGAAAGGGCACGAACTCAAACTGAGACGCCATCTGGGCCTGCACTGGGTGCAGAATGGTAACACCACCTAGACCTGCAAGGCTACCTGCTGCTTCACCACACATACCTACAGACACGCATGGCTGCACAGACATGCACACTTACTATCGTATCCCGTGAATCCAATCATGTGAGAAAAGAGCACCTGCTTGGTAAACAAATGTTAAGAGAGAGAGCCTAGAATAGCTCCCGGTGCAAATGGACGTGGCTTGGAAAAAATATCCAAGCTTGGACTGCTTCACTGGCCTCAGGCAGATGTCCAGTACAGAGACTGTTTACTGATGGTCACGGTCGCAAGTAATAGATCCTGCTTAAGTTTGGCCAAATGAATCCAAAATTATTATTATTGTTGTTATTGTTATTATTATTATTATTATTATTATTATTATTATTATTACGTACAATAGTATTCAGAGGTATGTTTTTATTAGATTTGTCTATATTTACCTGTGACTATGAATCGTTGTGTTTTCGTAAGCTTAAGGAGCCCTTTATGTCTACATAGCGAGTGCCCCCACTTCTACACAACTGCCATGTTGTGATGCTCCGGTAGCCCAGAATGGACCAACCTCAAGCATTTCTTGCTTTTATAAGCTATAGCACGAAGGGTGACAAAGAAGAAGAAATAAGAGCAATTAGCATTTGCTGGTGCTGGGTAACAAGTTTGAGAACCCAAATTTTGAAAAATGGAGGATCATACACAGGATAAATATTCTGAAGTACACTACAGGGAGCTCACGGTCACCGTGCGGTCTAATAAACGCTCGGAAGGGGAGGGGTTTATACAATTATAAAGTGCTCCGCTTGTTAGCAAACTCTAGCAGAAAAAAGTGCTCACTTTGCTACACGAATCATGAACAATTCTGGAACCTGCTCCAAGAAATGATGTTCAAGTGAAACCGACGACTGAGGAACGTGCTAAGCACCGCTATTGGCTAGTAAGGAAACCACCTGTTCGTGTTAAAGTCCTGAAAGCTGAGATATCTCTGAGGCAGGAAATCATCTTACTGAACCTGTTCAACAAAGAAACTTGAGTTCTGGATTGGTCGCCCGCATCAGGTCTCACATGTCATCCGGAGAACTGTTTCTCAGCACTGCAAATAAACAATGAGTCAGCGCTTAGCATTTGGCTCAGTGGATGGTTTCATGCTGGATATAGATTCTGACTAATGAAGGTTAACTGCTGCACCATGTGGTGTGAGCGAGTGCGTGTGCTCCAATTCAGGGAACTCACTGACATGAACACATGCTCATACTGTAAAAGGGACAATACACAGCGTGTCAACCAAGCAGCCTGCCGAAGAACAAAGACTGAGGTACTTTGCGTTTAAGGAAGGAAGGAGTGACAACAGTGTGTGTATGCAGCTTCCCTCAGGTGGCGTCTCCTGAGAGCAAAAAGACGTACTCTCTAAGAATTCTCCCGAATGCAATGAAGCCACAAAGATGTTATCATGTAAACGAGAGTGAGGAGGAGGAGGAGGAGGAGGAGGAGGGGAGGAAGGTGGGAGAGGCTTCCTGCATGACTGGCTTTGGCAAAGACTCACTTCAATTAGCTCTGCGTGGTACAGTGGCGAGCAGGCGCTGGTGCTTTGCTGTGTCTCTAAAAGCATGAAGTACACTTTCCCTGCGGCCTGCACAGATGGATGACAACAGCATGGCTGAGTGCAGAGTCATCAGAGACAGTCGTGCAGAGACAGTATTTCTGGAATTTGCATGGAACCAGCAGCTATCAGGAATATTCCTACGCCTCTGGACGTCTTTTTAAATCCAATCAGGCTAAAAGAAGTCACATTAATATACTTGTAAATGTAACCACACGCCTTATACTGTAAATTGCACCGAGTGAGTAAAACCTGGGCAGGCGCATCCTTAATGTGTTGTGTGTAATGACTCCAGCTCTAAAAGATGAAAGTCCTTTGCCATTACAGGAGAACAGTACACGACAGGAGTGTATGAGGACTCTGAAGAGGAAGTTCTTCGTGTGCTGTATATGTTTGGGTGTGCTTATGAGTATCTACATTGCCGGGGCTGCTCTTCTTGCTGCACTTGCTGCCTCGGGGGGGGTGGTGACACAAAAGAAATGATGATTCTCCATGGTGAGGCTCCAGTATGCACCAGGAGAGGCATCACGCTGGGCTACACACTGAGGACAGCATATGGGCCATTCTCTCACTGAGGAGTGTGCATCAAACACCTCCCGGCTCCATTGTAGGACTCCCTCAACTCTCCTAGCACAGAGCGGATCAATCCACACACACACACACACACACACACACACACACACACACACACACACACACACACACAATGGAGCTGTGCATATAAATGCCATAAGAATATGAGGCTCAGTTAAATCTGAGGGGGCACCAAAACAGCGCTGAAGCCCAGAACAAATGACGTCATGTGTCCGCGAACACAGCACAGAGTGAGTCATCAGATGACAAGTTGTACACTGCAACCGTTTTAAACATTTTTAAACACAACCCAGACTAAAAGTCTGTGGATTCTGGATTCGGGCGTGGATTCAATTGCATTGCGCCGTCGGGTCGAGCCGCTAAGGGGTTAACAGCTTAATGCTGCAGGATGAGCGGCTCTGTACGTCGCATGCCTTCAGGACAGAAGGTCATCTCTGAACTTGCTGAATGATTGATGGGCTCGCGAGCACCCTCTGGTCCTTTACTAAAAGCCGCATTCAGGCCTAAATCGCTACGTAGCTTTAAAAGACTGGCACACATTTAAATGAACCAGGAGCCTGCACCCTTCATGAGGTCTGACTAATCAAGAGCAATTATGGCCCAAGTGTCATGAAGCTATTAACGAGGAAATTTTTTGGCTGGAAAGTGACGTTCTGTAAAAACTTGAGAGCGCCATTAGCCTTTAACAAAGAATTAAAGTGCACGTTTGGCCTATAAGGGGTAGGCGCTAAATCATACTAAGGAGGTGAAAAATCGATCATTACTCAGGGACGGCTGGGTGGCTTTTTATCTGTATTAAGCGTACGAGTCTAATGGATGGCACATTAGGTGGTACCTTCGGAGTGTCCTTTAAAAAGCGGCTGCCTGGGCCTGAGCCTGGAACATTTGAAAATCATTTAGAAGATGAGAGATCTAATTAAATGCCTCTCCTGCACCTTGAACTTTGTGCTGCTGATGAAGGTAAACACATCAATCTCTTTTTGCTCCTCAAGCAACAACAATCTTCAAATCCGCCCAAGCGTTAACTTACTATCTGGAGCAAGAAGAAAAATAGCCCGTAGACAAAGAGCAGCCGGGCTCGCAGCAAGACCAACATGCTGACATAGTTGTCGGACACAGGGGAAGATAAGAGATAAGCTTTTTGTGCAGAGTATTAAAGGTTTCAGGCAATATTCGCAGCAATTATAATCCTGTCCTAAGGTTGATTATCTGGATAAGGATTAAGATTGAGCTCTGAATATGTACTATTTTAGTCTCACCATCTGTAATGTAGACTAATATAGAGATGAATTAGCATCATTCTAAATCTGGAAAACTGTCCAGTGCATCAAAACTAAACACGTAATTGATACCTGATGAATGTTTTAGCATAAATGATCTTGAATGGACAGAAGTTATTTCCTTACAGAAAAAAAAAATCAAGCCTAGTTCTGAACAGGTTAAAGGTGAAAATGTATAAATGGAGGTGACTTTGAGATCAAGAGCACCTCAAATAAAATTGTTCATATGCTGCAGTTTCTTTCTTTCGTGCGCTCATGTTTAAATTAATAGCGCACTTTTTGTATTGCGAGACTCTATTCATAGTCTCCTTTTCCTCTGTGCTGCTCTCTTAGAGCGAGTCCTGCTCTGCCACGAGGCCTAAAGACTTACTCAGCAGTCTACGCAAAAGCGTTTCAATTATACGGAGTGCTTTTAAAATGAAGGCTGTGAATGCATTATAAGGCTTGACGTTGATATATTCGCTAATAACGACAGCATCCCAGGAAGCCAGCCATAATAATCTGCAATAATATATGGAACGGCTAATAGAGGAGGAAATGGGGGATAGAGGAAAAAAAAACATGACTGATACTCCCTTAAAAAAAAACAAAAAAAAAAAACTGTGTCTTGTTTGTGAAAATAACCATGACACATGGCTTCATGGCATCACGACCCCATGACCTCCATGCCACGTCTGTCACCAATTTACAGAAGTCCTTCAGGATGAGCATCTGTGTGTGGGTGCATGCAGGTATGTTTGTCTATGCTTCCTCTTTCTGCCGAACTCTTTCACGTCCGTCACTGGAAGAGATCATTTTAAAAGTCCAGATATTCAGACAGAAGATCTGTGACCGTTTGACCTTTATAAGGTCGTAAATCAAACATATCAGGGTTAAGTCCCAGCAAGATCTTTTTTTGCAATATATCACTGCTAAACCTATGAGGCACTCGAGAGTGGAACGGTGTTAAAGGTTTACAGTGTGATAAGCCAACATATCTGCTTAATATGTAAACCGTCATGATGGTTTTTGAATCGTTTTTCTTTAAACCTGTGAAAGACAATTTTAGAAATCTTTAGCCAGAACTCGTCTTAGTTTAACAACACTATGGAAGACACACTCATCATTTGATGTCTTACTTATTGCTTCATAATGTCATTTAAAATAATAATTGTAAAGTTTCCACACACAAAAAAAACTGATACTTTTAAAGGGGCTGGATCACCCTTCCCAGAATCCTCTGCACCATTTTTGATGCCGTCGATTCCAAAACCAATCCATAACAAGATGAAGATAGTTTGTCAAAGTACAGCACTGTGCAAAAGTCTCAGGCACCCCTATATTTTTTTAGTCCAAATGTTGTTACAGATATGTTTTATGAACGCTGCATTATTGAGTCAGTACAAGAAAACATTTCAGATTTCCAAAGGTTACTTTTCCAAAAAAATAATCTGGATTTGAAAAAGGTTTGTATGTCAGTAAAGAAAGCAAAATATTACATAAGAAACCACCTTTCAGGCAAAAAATAGTTAATGAAGGCTCCTGAGAAGCAGGTGTGACAGGCGAAGTCTCCAGAAGGCAGACTGGCAGATCCTTCAAGATGTTCAGTAAACCTTAGCAGGTCATTTCCTTAGAAAATGACACACATTGTACTGTTTAAGAGAAAAAAAAAGCAAAAGGTCGTCACACCAAATATTCCCTTTTTTTTAACCTTGTCACAGTTTACTGCACACTGAAGTATTTTTCTTTTAAGTAGAAAGATTTCTTTTAATTATTTTGGAAGTCAGCATTTCTTTGCACGTTCCGAAGACTTTTCCACAGAACTGTATCCATATTTTAAATTCTTTCAGCAAACTCATTCCCTTGTCGTTATAGTTATTCTGTGTATGCTGGACCTGGACCGGCCACGAAGAAAAGAAAAAGATAAGGCATATTTTATTCGAAGCTTCGACGTATGACATGTGAATGAAGAAAGAGTTTGAGGTGGGTTTTGCAGAGATCACTTGCAGTGAATTTGCAGAGGTTTTGCTGCACAGAGAGCCAGCAGGTAACAGTCGGGTGCCTTCAAAACAAAAACAACCCATTCGATTCTGGGACGGGAGAACCAGCACCTTTAAGACCTGTAGTAAAGTTATCTAAAACAGTATTTCTTTTTCATGCACAGCTCTCATAATCATCACCCATGACGAAAGGTTAGGCAACCACCGTGCTACTTTACCACCTAAATCAAGCCCAACACATGATGCCTACATGACAAAATGGAAATCTCCTCAGCGCCTTGCATTCCTCCTTTGACATGGACACAGTAACATATTAAACTACTTCAAGGCGGATTAACATTAGTGACCACAGCCGGAGCTTTGAGCTGGTCGTTTCATCGTTATGTGATTCTGCAGTGCTGCTTCTGCTGCTGTCTTCCTTATTCCTTCCCTTAATTTACCTCCAACGTAACTTCTCTAAGTCTAAAATATGTCACAGGTGGGGTTTTGTTAACACTTAAAGTGTAGCAGTTATGTCTACTCAGGTGTCCTGCCTTGCTCTCTGTGTGAACCTTCTGTCCCTGTAACACCCTTATTTCTTCGTTTTAATGGTACTAAGTACGAAGGATAGCAGCAAGCTCCAGAAAAGGCTAACTACGGGCAGCATTTCATCTAGGGACAGCGTCCAAGTTCATTCAGGATAAATCGACTTTGACCCCACTGAAACCCCTGTGAATTAATTAACTGCTCCAATTAGGTGATGAATACAAGCACTTAGACTAATTGTTAGAGGCTCTCGGGATCCTGCGGGACCACTAGAAGGCTTTAAAGAGGAGCCTACACCAACGATCCCATAATTCGTCTCCCTTTAGAAGGTGAAGGCATCAGGATCATGCCTTATTATCAGTCCATGTGAGATTCTCGGGCCAAGGCCGAACCTTCCTTCCATCTAAATCTATAAATGCGATCAATGAGCCCTGTTAGACAGCTTATTCTGTCAGTAACTTTAATAGCAGGAGTGGTCGTGTTTCTCTGGTTAGCCACTGCTGTTCCAGGCTACTGATGTACTGATTAAACAGGACCGCCACAGCTGATCAACAAATTGAGTTAAACCCGATAATAAAAATAGTTACCGAAGAGCCTTATAGGCCGGTGTGTTTGTGATCGATCACTGGGTTTCACACAACATTTAGCTCCTGTCCGCTAATCTAATTGGTCAAGTGCGCGGATATTTCACGTAACGGCACTGGGATGTTTCGTTATGTGTATCACTCCGCTCATCTGGGTCCTGGAGGTAAAATTCCACTTCCTAGTTCAAAACACTTTGAACCGTAATGTTAGCGACATCAGCAGTGGACATGCTAAACGATGCTTCTCCGGAATAAAACTTTTGGCTTAAAACACGAAAGTCCGTCAGAGGAAGATGAAAAGGAAGAAGGGGAGTCATTTTTATCATCTGCATGATAATGCTAGAAAGCGAGAGTGGATTTCTTCGGGACATTTGACCACATTGTGTCCAAAATGTCACTTACTGTACTTAAGAATAATTTCCCGTTGAGAGGTGTCGTATAAAAGCAATGTCCCACTCGAGGTTGTGCTGTATACCAGCGCAGCTGTGATTAGCTATGGCAATCGGCCGCCTGAATAAATCACAGCCATGCTGATATTCAGTACGACAGCACTCCCACTCGTGTGATGCAGCTTAAATGAAGCATGCTGTGGCACACGCTATGTCACTTCACAAAAATCACATCTGATGGAAATGATGGTGTACAATACAACAGAGAATACCTCCTCTAAAATAGGTGAACGTTTACATTACAGTTCGATGTAGGGCTCAAGACATGACTGGTGCATTCGTGTGAGTAGTGTTTTGATTGGTAATTATTCATTTGTGGGAAACTGAGAAACAGTGTATACGTGATGTATCTGGTTAAATCATGCTTCTTAACCATTGTGCAATGCTGTACCATAATCACTTATGGCCATGTTTATCTTTCCTGCCCTATCGGAAAACATTGTCTTGTGCTAATTTGGCCAAAAACCTGGTACTTTGTCAGTGCGATAAAAACTACTGAACCTGATCTCAAATGAACGATTAGTCTCCATGATGAACATTTTCTCACGTCATAACTCGACTCATGTCATGAAGCGTGTCCACCATGCAGTGAAGGTTCCTAGCATAACATACCCAATGTATATAATTTTAACTGATATTTTGTGTCAAGTCATCAAATCTTCATCCTGCTCTCAGTTGAAGTTGATACCAAAAAGAGTCAAGACACTTGTTCGCAGGAAATGAAAACTTAAGAGTCAAACCCAAAGCTTTGCAGTCCGTTCTACAGCCTGAAAAATGAGCTGCCTCCTGCACACACCACAATCACATTTAACACAGCATCTGAGTGTTTCACGTACTGCTGATATGTTTCATTTGCAGCTGATACAGACAGCTGATATGATTCGTGTTTTCCATTCCTTTTTCATTTACCAGATTGTAATATTTTTTTTAAATCAGACTTGAAATGCAGCTAAAACATACAGCATGGTTCCAAGAAATGTTTGAAGAACCTGAGAAACGTGTACAGAAAGCAATCATCGTGCTTAACTTTGGGCGTTTTGACTCAAAACACACTAATATTCTCATGCTGCCTATTTTTTTTTTTAATTGAGCAATCAATTTAAATAATTTTACGATTATCAAAATTTATTATTTATTATTAGTTTAGCAACCCTAGATTTGAACATGCCCCTCCTACAAGCCATAGCACAGAACACTGAGTACTGTTAGCAGCAGCAGTGATAGACTTAAAGCACTGATTAAGTGTAACGGGAATGTTCTGCTCTCCCTCGGTTAAGTTCTGCGTTGGGTTTTAAAAGAAAAAGTCCAACGTGACAACTAAACTGGGTCTTAATGAATGCCTTTATTAATCACTCGAACATGCACAGCTGCTCTCCTGGTGCGCAGTTCCCCGAGCGGGAGAGGGGGGGAAGGGTGACACCCCAAGTTAAAGTTCACGTCATGGGACCGCGCCCTATGCCACACCCACTTCTCCCTACACAACCGTGGGAAAATAAGAAAATACAGAAACTCGTAGCTCAAAGAAAAGCACTCACATGGGGAAATTCATGGAATCGCAACATTAACCCCTGCTACGTACATGCTTTCTTGATGAAGCCTTTGCTTCGGGTTAAACTCTAGATCCCGTTTTGAGAATTGCTGGATTGCAGTCCAGAGGCAGACCCTGCAACGTATTTCAGTACATCAAACCGATATACATAAACACAAGAGAATTCCAATAAACATAAGAGAAACAATGGCAGTAGTCCAAACTCCAGTTTTCTGAACATGAACAAGCACGGCTTTTGTTATTGTTTATTATTTGGCTGAAGGCAGCTCATCGGACCAGAGATTAGCTACAGGGTGAGAGACGTTAGGTTAGAAAAGCATACGATTTTACTGACTTTCATTGATTTCTTTCATTTTATTTACCTTCTCTGTGTTCGATCCTGAACTGGGCTTACCATCTACAGTATGTGGACTCTCGCATGCTCTCCACAGGATTATGTGAGTTTCCTTTGAGTTCCTTTTCTTTTCTCCTTCTCCCCAGAAACATGCAGGGAGACAGACAGAGTATGCTAAATTGCCTTTAGGTGTAAATGAGTGTGTAAATGCGTGAGTACATGATGTCCTGCGCTCATCAGAGGTGTGTATCCCCCAACAACTCCATACCCATGTGTCTCATGGGCTCTGGATCCACAGTGACCCTTGCCAAAATAAAGCATTTACTGATGAATTAATGAATGAAAGCAGAATCTTTAAATACAAATGGACAGAGAAGTGTGTGTTATGCTCCCCATTTAATCTTATTAAGTGTCTGTCTGGTTCTTTGCAGCAAGCAACTGTACTTCTGTGAACCTTAACAAGTTTAAGTCTGATATCCCTGATTTATATTCCATCGCTATCGCAAGTACAAAACCAGAAAATTAGGTCTGTGGCCAAAACACCCTAAAAAATGGACAAATATTTCTGGTATTTTAAAAGGTTATTTAAGTAGAATTACTTCAGCGAGCGATTAGTCCAAAGATCTATTATACAAGCCGCATTGAGCTATTGAGTCTTACGCTGGCTCAGAGCCACAAATACACTTCCCATTCTAATTCTTTCGGCTGTGGCAGCACCTCTGTTCGCTCCTGCTCTGCATTCTGGGTGCTGCACTAGGGGCAGTGGACGTTCCCTTGATTAAATTCATCACCTTTATTATAGTGCAAAATGCACAGCTCGGCATGGCTGACTGCTCCGGTTGCTCATTGAGGGCATTCATCTGCACTAACGGGGGACCAGGAGTTTACGCTTGGACTGTGTATTGGCCTACACACATCACGTCTGCTCCACATGACTGCGCAGCTCACAGCTAGCATGGCAGGGCCAGACGCAGCATAGTGCAGTGCAATGCTCACATCAACCCCGAGAACTTCACTAGTACATAATCGCTTATGTTTCAAATTAAAAATAGAAGTGCAGTTTTGTTCTCAACATAGCCTCATAGTGTATAAAGACTCTTATACACTGGGAGGGGGGGTGGACGGGTTGTGGGACTGGATACCATCAGAAGGCTGCAGGTTCTAACGCCTTTGGCAGCCTGGAGGGAAAAGGGAAAAAAACAGTGCATTATCAATGACCAGATGACATCGGTTAGCAGACGCAGGGGCAGTAAATATGACGCTACAGAGCTACAGCTTCAATCGTGCTCTATTATATTACCATTGGGAGTAGAAAAAAAAACCCATAACACACAAATTCACACACCAAGAGAATATTACAATTCTGAACACACCACAGGGGATATCACATAAACAGTTCACGCACTGTTTGCAAACTGCTCGCTGTCCTATCGATGATGCCAATGATTTTTCTATGATGCTCAGTTTTCTGTTTTCATCCTGCGCTCCTCACAGATATATAATCACTGACCCCAGTAGAAAACCCCAACTCCGAGCCGTGTGTATGATCAATGTAGCGAGCGAGCCCAAGCTGTGGATGATAATTGGCACTCGGTCTCTCCTACCAAGGTGGAATAATGCTGAGCTGGGCAGAAAGCAGTGATTTAGCCTCGTGTTAGTGACAGCACCGCAACAGAGGCACCACTACAAAGATAGACGGTGGGTATATATGTGGAAATACCCTGGCCATTAGAGCTGTTCCCACCTTCCGTAAAAATTGTGGAAGAGTGATGGCTTTTTTTTTCTTTTCTCCTGCACTTTCCAAAAAGGAACAATATGAGCTGCAGTAGATGATGCGGCAGAACTTGGACTCTTTGAAATAGTAAAATACAGTTCATTTGCAATTTTCAGTTTTCATTTCCCAACCATGGAGGTGCTGAAAATCCCTTTTGCTGCAAGTACAAAAGTCTTCATTCTCCGTACTGTCATGTCCTCCAAACCACATACACGTTAACAACCATATTAACTGTATTTTAATCAAATAGGTAAACATAATAGACTGTCACACTGGTCAGCCAGTGCCACGTGCTGTTTTTTTTTGTTGTTTTTTTTAGATTTAAGTAATCCCCTGAATGTCACTAAAGACCATCTGATTTTTTTTTACACTGCATTTATGAGCATTTTGATATACAATTCAAAATACTTTACATCTTGTTCGGCTTCCCTAACTGAACAAAACATCATTTTTATATCCGTTTTTAATAATTAGATATTAATTATATTATAAAGTAAAAATCTGATATATATATATATATATATATATATATATATATATATGTTATATTATTACTTGAATTGTTATTTTGCAGCCCTCTGTGGTAGCTTGTGTGTTTGTTCATGTTCAGGGCTCAGGGTTGCGAGACGTCCAGGTTTTGTATTGGAAGTAAAACTGATATCTCCTCACATGAACACACCCCTCATTCACTGTCATCTCTGCAATCTGGATCACACACACACACACACACACACACACACACACACACACACACACACACACACACACACACACACACACANNNACACACACACACACACACACACACACACACACACACACACACACACACACACACACACACACACACACACCATAAACTAACTAAAAACTGTAGCCCGTGATAGCTCAGCAGTTCCACAAGGCTGAGATTACAAATCCCAGGATCGCTGTGTTCCTTCTGTTGAATGATGGCTGATCTGATCTTAATTTCAGCTTTATTTCAGTTTTTTGGAGGAAAAAACCTTAAACTTGTCTGTTTAGATGTTCATTCCTGGGAATTTGCTAATTTCATTTTTTTTTCACTCCAGACAATGAGAATGCAGCAAGAATGTGCCTAAGAAAGGAGGACAATCAGATATGCCCCTTGCATGTTTTGTACTTTAAAGGACACAAGTGGATTATGGCTTAGTTTGGAAAGGCAAGGGGCCACTCGTGAACTATAGGCTTAGAGACATTCCAGCTTTATGGAACATTTAATTGCACTGGCACACAACATTTTCTGTCAAAACACAGGATGAAAATAATCAACAAAGCAAAACGAAACTCATAAAAACACAACTGGACAAGCAAAAAATCAGTTGCGAGCTTTCTTAACTTTGTAACTGAAACACACACACACACACACACACACACACACACACACACACAACACAAATCACGAGCGCCTCTGCAGGAGTCCTTCATTTACTAGGCTAGCACACAGGCGCACCACAAAATTTATTACATAGACTATTATTCAAGAGGACACTCGGTTAAGCCAGGTGGATTATTTTGATTAAGGGTCTTCTATCCATGATACGAAGTCATCTCAGCATTCCGGAGCTTCGGTTTAGTTCTCTTGCATGTCATTTTTTTCCCGTCGATTTTATTCCCCATAAAGACATGTGGCCTGATGCTCCATAAAACATTTACAGTCAGTCTGCAAGAAGAAAAGACTGTGCTTGGACAAGTGATATATAAAGCCCATTAACTACTGCATAAAGTTGACAGTGGAGAAAAGGATGAAAGACTTCAATAAAGAATTGGAAAGGAGCCTCTTGGTGCATTGCTACTCCAAATTAGCAGCGGTTAAGTGCTGTCGGTTTGCCAGCAATTCCCAAGACAGATTTCAGCACGTTCAGGCTTTAAAAACACTCAAATCCACCATATACCAAACTGGGATTTTGCCAATTTAACGCAAGGCCACTGTCCCACAAAGTCAAAAGTGGTACAAAAAAAGTTTTCTTTTTCTGTCCAGAAATAAAGAAAAATGCCCAACTTTGCAGCACTGACAGCACAACAAAGTGGAGTCTTTCCTGTTCCTTAATAATAATAATAATAATAATAATAATAATAATAATAATAACAATAATAACAGTTGATATGTAGTAGTAGTAGTAGGATATGTTGCATTGTTCACCGACTTTCAATAGTTCTCTTTTAATGATATTGTGTACTTCATCCCGGTATTACGCTGTTACAATATAAATCTACTTTTGGATATGTGATTACTACCCAGCCTGTCAGAACACCAAGTCCAGTGATACACTGCAGGTTCAATAAACGCTCATCCACTCCGACCAGACGCGTTCAAACGCCCTGTAAATTAGGTGCCATTTAATCAGTTCAGATAGCCGAGCGAAAAAACGCACTCATGACGTTCATTCTTTGAGCAAGTTCCCCCAAAGGCGTCGTCCTACTGCCAGCGTGATCCTGATATGACGTTCAGAGCCGCATTTAAACACGACCACTTTATCTGATTACTAGCCTGCTGCCTTCAGCACAGCTGAACTCCTCGGCACCTCAGCATCGCATTCACTTTTATATGACTAAACCAACATCTGCGCTGCTCAATGCACTCGCCTGCTCCTGGAAATCATTCGCGACAAACTGACTATATGATGAAGGAGAGCTCCAGGAGGTGTTATTAACTTCCCACAGGGGGGTGTGGGATACCTGGGGCCAAGAACCGCACAGTTCAGGGACTTGACTTAAACACGTGTGTGGGTTCAACACGGCTTGGGGTTCCTGCACGCTTTTGGGGGTGTATCCACAGGTCCAGAGCAGGGCGCAGGAAGAACATGGGACAAACTTGAGGGAGGCTTTTTATGGGGTTAGAGGTGCAATTGGCTAAACAAGCCAAAAAAACCCAAAACAAAACAAAAAAACCTCCCACTGGTTCACAAAGAGCAAAATGACCAAGGTAAAGGGAAAAAAACAGAAAACAAAGGAAGAAAATACCTGTGGATGAACTAAAAAGACAAAAACGACAGGTGGCTGGACATACCAGCCTCACACACACACACAGTCCCACAGTGTTTCACTGTCACCCATTCATGCACTAACTAGCCCACTCCTGTGCACGCGACTCTGGCCGCACGCGCGCCGTTACCTTCGTCGAGGAGGCGCTCGAGGTGGTTGAAGATGCCGCAGAAGTTGGGCAGGCTGCTCATCAGCTTCTTGTCGTTCATCAGCTGCATCAGATAGTCTGGGCTCGGCTTCGGCTTCTCCTTCGTTTCCATTTCCCCCACCATATTCCAAGAAATCACAGCTGAGGCCCCAGGATACACGGAAAACAAACCAGACGAAACGAAACACAACAAAAAGCCCCGAGCCCGAAGCGACCTGGAGCGGAGCGGGAGCGCGGTGTCCGCTTCCGGTCACTGCTGCGCCTCAGCGTCCCTCTGCTGCCAACAGCCAAAGACAAACATACACCAGGGCACAGAGGTAGGCCGTTACTTAGTTAGTTAGTTAGTTAGTTAGTTAGTGTTTGCTTGTTTGTTTTTTCCTTCTCGTTAGACAAGATAAATTCCACAAGTTACTCGGAACACCGAGGCAACTCCCGGCCGCGCGCGCTCTGCTGAGATTTCAGCCGATTTGTCCTTTACTTCCTTTTTCAGGCGACAGGCGGTGAGTGACCCGCTCTCCGAGTCCCCCACGGCTTCCTGTGTGTGTGGAATATGTGTGTGTGTGTGTGTAAAACGTGTCTAGTTCTCCTCCTGTATCTGTTTTTCTGTCTTGCTCGCTTGCAAACGGAGCTTCTTCACCGGGACTGGCGCGCGCTCCTCTGTCAGCGTTCAGCTCCGTCTGCGCGCCCGGACTCGCCAGCACGGTCACGTGACCGCGCCGCACGCCCGCGTCCCTCCGGCCCGAAAGAACGCGCGTTCCCGAGCCGAGGGTGGGAAGAGTTGACGTGCGCGCACACACACAGGGCTGACTTTATCATATGTCACATGACAGCCCCTTCACTTCAATGGATTGTCATAAATGAGAGAGTCTCTGTAGAAATAACAGGTGATGCACTTCTCACACATGTACAGCAGTCATGAAATGAGTTACTCGGAGCTGCAAATGGATGATACACACACACACACACACACACACAC
>JAQLOM010000037.1:19412271-19424749 GCA_030068315.1 Chrysichthys thysi | reverse complement strand
AGAATTTCTAGGTGAAGGAAGTTCATGTGCCAAGTGAATAAGTGCCAGAATAACACCTAGTGTAGTATTCTGTAGAAATACCTTGAAGGGAGCACAAATCGACAGAACACCGGAACAACTGCTGATCACTTCCGGCTTTCACTTCCATTAAGGCTTTTGTACCTCTGTAGTGGCTTTTGTACCTCTGTAGTGGCTTTTGTACCTCTGTTGTGGCTTTTTAGTTTGTGTTGTGGCTTTTGCATTGGGTTGACCTTTCTAGGCCACTGTAGGAGAGGACCATGGAATGAAAACAGTAGGTGTAGAGTCATGGTCCGTAACCTAAGCTAGCTGGTGATGTGGTGAAAATAGATAGATTTTATAGGCTGTGAGACTACTGAAGCAAATCCATGAAACTCCTGGCTTTCTTGCCTACTTCTCAGGATGTACCCAAAGTTATCTTTTTTGCCCTTTTTAAAAAAAATAAATAAATAAGCACCAGATCATCATAACTCACTGACTCCATCATCATGTGATTATTTTTGTAGAATGCTCACATAAAGCCATTGTGTTTAATGGGAATATTGGTGTTGTGTTAAATTCAAATTTATAAACAATACTTTTTCTGCACTTCCTTATCATATTTTTCACGTTGCCCTATCCGTGTAAAGACCTTTAGTCTCATTTCATTCTCTCAGTCATGTTGGTCTGGATCTTTACTTGGACTTGGTTGATTAAAGTTCAGTATAGCCTTATGTCTCATGTGATCGTGTACACAAAACGTTTAACATTCTACCTCATTTAATACACACGATTCAAGTCATGTTATCACTAAGGCCGCATGAGCTAGATTTAGTGTGGTACAAAAAAAAACCCCACAAAGCTCTGTAGGGTAACCTGTGGTGCTTCGGGACATTAGGTTGTCACTGTCATCAAATCCAGAGCTCCGGGAAGCTAGCAGAGTTTTGTATCATTTGAAAATCTAATTAAACAGCTTGAATAGTGCTTAGAAATGATTTTGAACTGAGAAATGAACAAAGTCCCTCTGAGAACTCCCTTTTCTTTCTGTTTCTCTGCTTTGTGATAGTAAATGACTGATGCGTTTGTGTTGAAACTGTGAGCAAGATTCACTTTATTGGAAACAATAAAGCATCCCTTTGCAGTCACTTAATATACAATACATGAAGTACTGCGGGTTACAAAGTGTTATATATGTCTACAAGAATATTCCCATCCAGCAAGCTTAACCAAATCAGATTTGGTGTCACAGTTAACAGAACATTATCTAATAACCTGTCAGATCTTCCTTTTAATTGCCTTTTCTCAACCCTGGTGACTTCCAAACAAACTTAAATGACATCCACGTCAGAACGCAAATACCGGTATACGTGGCATTTAGTGTCACTGGCTTGACAAGTCATTGTTACCCAAGGTTAGGCCATAGTTGTGTGGATATTAGACTTAGTTCATAAATCATGGTTGGGTGAGCCGCTGGGAGTGAGGTGGCTATTTGTGTCTCACTGTCTGTGGATGCATGCTGTCAGTGTGGACCAGGAGCAGGTGTGCCCTTGTCAAAGGGGGATGGGGTGCGAATAGCCAGAGTAGACGGATAGACCTATTGGGGACATTCTAACCCCAGCACCAAGCTTCCTGTCCATCCGATCTGAATTCACAGAACAGGTAAAGAAAGGGAACATAAACCAGAAAAGGTAATGGTATGAAGCTGAAACACCTACTGTCTCATGTGTGAAAAATACTGTAATCGACGGATAACTTATCAGTAATGACTTATTCTCCATTCACCCCTGCTGCATGGACAATATTGCTATAAAGCTGTCCCTCGCCATATCGCAGTTCATCTATCGCGGCTTAACTATATCGCGGTTTTTAAAAAAAAATATATATATATATAAGGCTTCTGGCAGTGAACCCAAGCACCAGAGGAAGATGCTTACCATCAGAGAAAAGGTGGAGCTTCTCGACATGTTAAAGGAAGGCAAAAGCTACGCAGCTGTAGGCCGCCAGGGTTTATAAGAGTGCGGGAAGGGTTTATAAAGCCTTAAACTATATATAAATAATAAAATAAATATAAGGTCGGTACTTCGCAGATTTCACCTATCGCGGGGGGGGCTCTGGAACGTGAACCCCGCGATAGGTGAGGGATGACTGTAGTCTAATAACCATATAGGAAGGATTATTGAATAGTAAAATCACCTAAAATAAATGTCACTATTATTACTGAAATCTAGTTTACAGGCTATGGATATGAGTGTGAATTGCTGTTTATGTCCGATTGGCAGCCCTGTGAGAGAGCTGGTGGTCAGCTGAGATTGGCTCCAGGTTCAACATGACTCTTAATGGATAAGCTATATAGATAATGGGTAGATGAATGGATGGATGGTTTACAGGCATTTGCCTACTCTTTCCTGAGAATTATAAACCTTTATGCTCAAATGATGTACGGTAATATCAAATGTAATATAAGGATTCCTAGCAGACAGCACTACCAGATTGTCTGCCTGTCTCCCCTAATTAGCATGATTAGCATGCTAGTGGATCAGCCTACCATGGAGATGAAATTTGTGGCGGTGAATGCACATCCATTTACAGAGGGGTGATAAAAGTATGACCCACAGAAAATCAAGCTTTTGTCTGATGGAATGGATGATGCCAATTTTAGAGGCTAAGAACAACCATAAATGGCACATGGATGCAAATGAGCACTTTTTATATTGGCTTATCAATAATGGAAACTTGCTTAGTGGAAGTTATTATCTACAGAAGTGGTGGCTTGTTCATAGGAGCAGGTGGGGCAGAAGTCCTCATTCACAGCTCTGTACGTTTTCAAGTCTGTTGAAATACTAATGACCGATTTTGAATTACCAAAATGTAAAAAAAAAAAAATGTTATCACACAGAGGCCCTGTGATGGATTGGCGACCTGTCCAGGGTATACCCTGCCTTACACGCAAAGGCAGCTGGGATTGGCTTCCCCGCGACCCACAATGGGTAAGGGATATAGAAAATGAGTGAGAGTGAGTGAGTTATTTGACAGATACTTTTGACAGATAGACTTTGATATTTCATTGACTGGCTTGTCTTTCTAGCGGTTGCGCAATCATAGGGCGGTGAGCTCAATTCTTTATTAGCTCCCAGGTGGTCATAAACAAGAAATGCAACAAGCTCCAACTAACAGAGTCCCACTTGGGCAGGATTCATGCTGCCCTCTGCTTGCTCTAAGAACATTTTAATGACAGGATTGTCAAATTAGACAGGACAGTTTACGACAGATTAAGCTAGTTAAAAAAAACCCCACTCTGTTCAGATATTGTTTTTTAGCAAATCGAAATGAACAATTAATAATTTCTTTTCTGCAAGTGCAGACAGTGTGTCTATTATGTACAAAATCATTTTTCTTGTAAAATATATTGCCGTGAGGAAATGGGGGATTATGAAGCGGATAATCAGAAATGATGACCTTTCACTCACAAAAGCTGAAGAAAGAAGAAAATGTGTCTCTCTTTTCCAATGCTTCATTTTTAGGGCAGTTTCACGTATTTATGGGGGTTTCTGAGATGTCTTTAATTTAGCTGAAAAGTGGCAAACACACCTGCTCTATCAAATGCAGTTGAACCAAGGTACACCTAAAACAGCTCAGAACCAGCCGCTAGACTGCATGCTGGATGATTGCATGTTGTAGTTTGTATTTATTTGTATTTGAGTATTTTGAATGACTGCATGTTGGATTGAGTTTGCAGATTGAGCTTCAGTTAATGTTTACATCAAACATCAGAATAAAGAGAAAATGGCTGTTGGTGCCAGATGGGCTGGTTTGAGTATTTCAGAAACTATTGATCTCCTGGGATTTTCATACACAACAGTCTCTAGAGTTTACTCAGAATGGTGCAAAAAACAAAAAACACTGAGTGACAGTTCTGTGGGTGGAAACGCCTTGTTAATAAGAGAGGACAGAGGAAAATAGCCAGAGTGGTTGGAGCTGCAAGGAAGGATATTGTAACTCAAATAATCAGCCATAAACAAGAATCTGAGGCTATCATGGACACTGACTCACCAAAACTGGACAGCTAAAGATAAGGAAAAAAAAACTGCTCTGGTCTTTTTCGAGTCTTCAACTGTCCAGTTTCAGTGAGTCATGATGACCTCAGATTGCTGACGGCCAACTGGAGTGGAACCTGATGTGGTCTTCTGTGATTGTAGCCCATCCACCTCATCGTCTAAGGTGTTGTTTGTTCTGATATGCTCTTCTGCTCACCACGGATATAAAGAATGATTATTTGAGATACTATACTGTAGACTTCCTGTCAGCTTAGCCCAGACTGCTCATTCTCCTCTGATCTCTCACATCAACCAGGTGATTCAGCCTCCGGACTCTCTGCTCATAGAATGTTTTTTTCTTTTTCGTTTTCTCACCATTCTGTGTAAACTCTACAGACTGTTGCATGTGAAAATCCCAAGAAATTAGCAGTTTCTAAAATACTCAAACCAGCCCATCTGGCATCAACAAGCATGCCACGGTTTTCGTCACAAGGATCACATTTTTTCCCCATTCTGATATTTTACATGAGCATTAACTGAAGCGCTTCATCTGTATCTACATAAATGAGCAGGTGTACAGGTATTCCTACTAAAGTAACCTTATAATCTAAACAATCTGTGGTCATGAGCGGCACAGAATGAACAGTTATTGCCGGGTTAAAAACAAGGTGGATCACACATTGTTTGGACAGGCATCAGAGGACCAGAATGTCAACAGTAACTGCGCAGTTGTTTGTTCCAGACTGAAACACCCCAGAGGTTTTAAAGCAGGGAGAAGAAGTGTGCAGATAACAAAACAAGACAAAAAAAAACCCAGTTCAAACAAAAAGTGCTCTGCTTTAAAATCTTATGTCAAACAGGTAACAGGCACTGTTAATTGAAGCTTGTCAACGCAACACAAACACACACACACACACACACACACACACACACACACACACACACACACACACAGTGAGAGAGTGAGTCAGCCATCACTCTGTAAGTTGAATTGACACAATAATGTAGTCCATAACATTTGAGCACAAGCAGTGGCTGCTTACTAAGAATAGGGCCTGTCAGCTGCTGTTGCCTAAGTGCAGCAAGCTTCATCATCTGTCACCTCACTGCTGCCCTCCACTCTTGCCTTCAGGATGGAAACCACACCATAAAGTCGCTGAGATGACAGCTCCCTGTTAACTTTTTCCTAAGCCGCATATGCAATGGCCTGTGAAACACTAAATGGGCTGTGGCTGGCCTGTTTATTGAGCTAGTTGTGTAGATCTGAACAGCGTTTTGCCACCTGACTCAACAGCAAGGCAGAATGTGTGCATCACTTGTAGACATTACATCTCTGCTCAGCGTATTTAACATGAAGCCTTTATATTTAATCAAACACTTTAATTAGGTATACACTGGCATTGCTCTGCTCCACGGTTCTTACACAATAATATTTAGTACAACAACAATTATTTCATTAAACTAACAGATCAGAATAATTTGTCCTTCAGCCAAATCTTCTGTAATTACATGTGTACGTATTCACATACTCCAATTATGCACTAGAGGTGCTCCAGGGCAGGTATTTCTCATTTCTTTCCACACAGATCTCCATGGCTAATATTCAGTAAATAATTCCAGAAGGTAATTCAATGTAGTAATACAATACTCTGCAGCTAAAAGTACAAGCAATCAATTAAAACAACAACAACAACAACACAACAATGAAAAACTTATGCACCAAGGGAAAACACAATAGCCTTCCATTTTCCCCCAAAATAATGAAGTGTTTGGTGTAAACATGAAGAAAACCTTTTAAACATGGATGTGTCAGTGTTTTTCTATTCAGTTTTCATGGCCTCCCACACATGATAGACACGCTGTCAAGAAACGATGTATTAGCTTAGTGGTGATTCAGACACTTCAGCAAAAAGAACCATGGCTACTGTGCTACTACTAGTACTACTACAACTACTACTAAAATAAAAAATAAAATAATCAAATAATTGGGGCATGTCCCCACAAAATGAGCCTAGCGTTGCAAAAGTTCATCCTGAGAAATAACAATTTGAAACAAGAGCGCGTCAAAATATCACCCTGCATACTTTTGCCATAAATACATTCCTTAATCTGTCTCTGTGTGTTGCCCTGCGGTGGATTGGCGACCCGTCCAGGGTGTGTCCCGCCTCTCGCCTGATGTCAGCTGGGATAGGCGCCAGCTTTCCCCCGCGACCCTGAACAGGATTAAGCGGCAGAAGACGAATAAAGACGAAGACATTCCTTAATCTGTAATGTCTCTGAAATATTATACTGTAAAACAACCTATAACTATGACTTGATGTCACAATTATCTGGATGATATGCGTGAATTTCAATTTACATGTCAGTGTTTACAGCTGCTGTATGGGTTTCCTCTGGGTATCCCAGTTTCCTCCCACAGTCCAAAGACATGCACAGAGGGGATTAGGCTTATTGGCTAGTCTAATTTACCTATAGATGTGAGCGTGAATGGTTGTCTGTCTCTGTGTTTTGGGCCTGTGGTGGATTGGTGACCTGCCCAGGGTGTACCCCGCCTCTCGCCCAAAGTCGGCTGGGATTGGCTCCAGCATCCCCCCGCGACCCTGAACAGGTTTAAGTGGCAGAAGATGAGTGAGTGAGTGCTGAATTACAGCACTGATTTACAGCTGAATTTCTCCAAACTTAATTTTCTGTTAAAATGATGATACTTTTTCACTAATAACTCTGGATTGCTTGCACTGAATTAAACAAATGACCCTCTTAGTTAAGATAATTATCTGTCGATTTATCAATATCAAATAAAAACAATTTTCTTTTTTTATTTTTTATTCCAACCGGACTCAATTTGTGCTGACGTCCCATTTCTGACAGCAAGAAGAAATGGACCATGGACTAACTGTACTGAATAACTGAGTGCTTCATAAGTAAAGGTGTTAAACATCGCAGCATAGTACACTAAGTTTACCATGAAACAAGACATGTTGAACAATCATCAGCTGTGCAAGTAAAGTGTTTCTGAGGCTTTCTGAGGTAAAATCAATTACCAGTTTAAAACAGATTCAGAAGTGCTTTTATACAAAATGTCATGTTTTTGTGTACTATGTGGGTTTCCTGTACTAGGCTGTAATTCTTCCTGCCTCTACATTTATTATTAATTACTTCTTCAAAGAACTGCAGTCATGTAGCTATGCTTTACCTGCTGTGGCTATAAATACACGCTACACTGGTGGCATGCAAAAGGTCTCTACATCCTTGTCACAAACAAAAACGTGAAACAGATGGCTGCTAAATGAGAGTCTAATGTGCAAGAAGGCAGAACAGTTCCAGCAGATGAACTACTCGACACTTGGCAGCAGGAGATAATTTCTTGATTATGTAGGCGATATTCTGTATGTGGAACTGAACATCGGGTTAAGGATTGTAATTATTGGTAGCTCTACAAGTAAGATTGTATGGTAGGAACGAGCAGGTCGGATCAAATTTTAAAACTGCTAGAGAAACAGTGTTGGGCCCTTGACATTAAACTGAATCAGTGCAATTATAATATATATGAGTGTAAATGTAGAATTGAACATTTTGTAGTGCTTTCTGGTAGTCAGTGTGCTGTCTTCCTCACCTTACTGATGAGCACGCCAGTTCCATCGAGTAAGTTTGCAAGTTTTTATTGAAGTCCTGTTTCAGTTTGTCTGTTGATAGCAATAGCCAGCAACGTACGATTAGCATGACTTGATTGTTCTGGCACCCAGAAATCCAGTTCTTCCAATAGTTGATATCATGCACTAGTTCAAGGACTTATAGCATATGTCATCCAAATGCTTACTCAAAAATAATCCTGAAGGACCCTCTCTCTGTAGAGGCTGTAACCATGATGCCAGAACCCATCTCAAGGTTCTTGCTAATTGACCATCTTGGCCTTATATTCGGTAAAATAAATTTTGTAGCATTTTAATACAAAGGCTTGATTGGAACTAATGAAACTACTGATTTATGTGCATAGATAGGTCTATTAAACGTGACCATATATTAACCTTTTCAACTGATTAATCGACTTCTATGGACACAAAATCTCTGAGAAGGGATGAATTCGCTGATTAAGCACTACACAACGTTTTACTGTGTTCCCCATGGCTTTAATCCTGATGTAATAACTGAATGGTCAGACTTTACAAGCATTGGCATTCCTTTATTTACGATAGAGAATACTCAGCACAGCACTGCTCACTTTCAGTAACCGCTTTATCCGGCTCCGGGTTGTGGTGGTGCTGGAGCCTATGTCAGCAAAACTAGGCAGGAGAATTCACCTTGGATGGGACACTTTGGGGGAGTTTGTATAGAAAAATATAGCGAACTAGCGATTTTTCTTAAATGTTGTATTTGTTCAAAACATATTTTCACTTCCAAATTAGAAACAAAAAGTATTTATATTTGGTTCCATCCCTCAAGAGATTTAAGAAATCAGGAAAACATTTTGCATCACTTGTGTAACTGTGGGGCAACTGGATTCTGGTTCTGGTGATGAGTCTGACCCCCTTCTCTGTGATCGTTAGTTGCTAACATCACTAATGAAGGACCTCTCTAGTCCTGTGCTGCTTAATGAAGAACCTTCCCACGACTGCCTCTCCTCCAGTTAGAAAAATTAGTCTCTCCACGACTGCCTTGTCAAGCCCCCGCATTCAGGAACTAAAGTTTGAGCTTTTAGTGACTTTGCTCTTTTCCCTGTAAACATCTGAATGGTTTTAATGAGAGATAATCGCTTTGTTTTATAGGACTCTTTGGAGATTGGGGTGAAGAGGTGTCTTAGTAGGCACTTTATATTGTTTCATTGCATTACACATAGACTCAGCACTTAAAAGCACTCAAAAAACCTCAGGGTTGTTCTGCTTGTTCCACAATAATTCCCTTTTAATATGAGGTTTTGCAGAAAAATTGCATAACTAAAATAACATTATATAGTGCAGTGCAGCCAGTACAGTCAGGTTTGTGGAGCTCTGCCTGAAGGTGCTTACATCCGCTGAACTGTTTTTCACTTCCTCGTCTATATCCAAGTGTGTTCTGCTTTCTAGTTCTGCTCTTAAGATGCAATCTATCTTAAGCAGTGTGTGTGTGTGTGTGTGTGTGTGGGTGGGTGGGTGGATGGGTGTGTATGTGTGTGTGTGGGTGGGTGTCACTCACAACTACTGAGGGATTTAATTAGCCCCCTACAGGCAGATGTGTGAAATGCCTTCAACACTCCCTGGTGCTGTAGCAATCAGTTCTATTGTCTGCTCTAAGCAGTCATGAGATCACCTGGTCAGTGTGGTTAAAAAAACAAAAAACAAAACTGCCCTTGATTTACTTTCACACATGATGAGTATGCCCTGTACCAACAGTTAGTAGGCACTTCATTTCTTTTTTACACACCCTCATTGACCTCCCCTCAAGATGCAACTCACAGATTTGTCAATAAAATCCACCTACTCATGGCAGCAATCACAATATAGCTAAATTAATAGTCCTTGTATAAAGACTAAATGCTATGGTTTGATTTTTCTAACTATCTAGCATGATGAATCAAGGTGAATGAATGATGATCTGTTTGTCATTTCTTTGAAGTGAAATTGAGTTGTATGAAACACATTTTGGGAAAATTCTACTCCCGCAGACATGATCCCGTGGGTGACCAGTGAAACTTTGTTTGAGCTGAGAAAGCTTTGGACTGGTGCTCACAATAGCAACTTGAATGACACTAAGATAAAATGATGATGTAGCTGATGAGGGAATGATAATCAATATTAAAATCATCCCAGTTTATCCAAAGCCAACAGATCAACAAGACTTTTATCTCCAAGCGCTTTCCTAAGATGGGTCTTTATCATCTGACCTTCACTAGGAGTCAGAGTTTGCCAGTGGTATTCGTTTCTGCAGGCAGGCACTCAGTGCTGAATACAGGGCACTGAACTGACTATCAGATAATCCCTACAACAGCTGATCATAAATGTCACCACAGAGTGAAGTTGTGGCACATACCAGAGCTGACTTTGACCTCTGATCTTTTGACTGATCCCCAAGTCATACTGCATGACTCAGTATATGATGGCAATTAATTATCTGATCCAGAAACGTAAGGGGATGAACAGAAATGCAATAACATGACCAAGGAGATTCAGTCTCACTACTTTCCTCTGCAAGAAGCTAGTAAGGGCCTTCATGCTATAACAACTTAGTTATTAAAACTGTATTCTCCTGACATAGCTGGATAATCCTAAAGAAAAAACTACACAATGATCAAAAAGTTTGTGGACACCTGCCCATCGCACCCATATGTGCTTGCTGAAAGTCCCATTCCACATTTCATCCAATTTTGCTATTTTTATAACTTCCGCTGTTGTTGGGATGGTTTGCCACTAGATCTGGGAATATAGCTGTGGGGATGTGTGATCGTTCAGACACAAGATGTTCAGGCACTGATGTTGGGTATGGAGTTCTGGGGTGCAGTCTGCATTTCCATTCATCCCAAAAGTGTTCAGTGGGGTTGAGGTCAGGGCTCTGTGCAGGACACTCAAGTTCCTCCACTCCAACCTTGGCAAACCCTGACTTCATGGAGCTCACTTTGTCATGCTGGAGCAGGTTTGAACTCCTTAGTTTCAGTGAAGTGAAATCTTACTGTTACAGCATACAGAGATATCCTATAAAATTTTGTGCTTCCACCTTCATGAGAACAGTTTGAAGGAGGAACACTATGGGTGTGAGGGTCAGATGTCCACATACTTTTGGTCATATAGTGTAGCAGACTGTAGACTGTATAGCTTTTGTGATACTCCCAGTTAGAGATATACTACCTTATCTCACCCTCTCTTGAAATATTCAGAATTGTCCATTAATTATGAATTAAATACCTCATCAAGAACCCACACAGGCTCTGAAAAGCCTTTTTAATTGAGATGAACATATTTGAAAAGACTTTTTTTTTTTTTTGAAGAACTTATGGTGACTTACTCCAGGAGATTCTGGAAAGTGGGGCTGGATTTGTGTAACCTCTGAGAGGCTGAGGGGGCATTTGGAGCAATGCTGTGAGAAGATGTCACATCTTATCATAAGTGGGAAATTTAGAGCCACAACGGGACTATTCCATTGAGAGAGACTGTTGTTGTTCATCATGGCTGTGTAGCAGCAAATCCTCGTCATGCATGGCTGGAATGTTAGGTATTAGCCATGCACAAAGCTGAGTGACAAAACCCATTTCCTGAACCTATGGATTTTGCTGAGGCTTGACTTTCTCTATCTCAACTCTGTCCCTGCGCTTTTCCAAGGATCCAGGATTTCATTTAAAATCTTACAAAACAGTACAGGGAATGTAATGCCCCCATTGGGAAAGCTTGCAAAAAATCAACCTGGATCCATAGATATGCATAAGGGCATGTCATTTAGGGTTCTGCTCTGTGAAACTGAGCTATATAGACATAGGATCCTTGATCATGTAATGTCCCTAGTGACTCCTGCATGGATACGCTTTGTGTAACTAATTTTAATCATCACAAAATCCAAATACTTCCTAGACTGATGTTCACGGATGCAGCTCCCCATGGACTGCCAATATGCCTCTGATCCATAACAGAATATATGCACACCAGCTCCTGAAACTCACAGTCCAGCTCCAATTCAATTACAGTCAGGCCACAGAATGTCACACAGCGCATTCCACTAGCACTCGCCATACACCACCTCAGGCTGCACACAACGGGTCACCCAAAGGTGACAAATGTATCTTCGGTGGTCTTCAAATGCCTATGAATATCCTTTAAGAGAACATGTGTTTGTTAATGTTCAGACCCTATACCTTCTTCACCTATCCGAATATTTTAATATATGCTGTAATTGTAACAGGTGCTTAATGAACACAGTTTATTGGGAATCCAAGAATCACAATTTTAAGTCATAGAAGGGATCAGTTCATTGACAGGCATGAGAGAATTCCATAATTACTAAGAGGAAGAGTCCAGGATCAAATAGCAAGAGTCACACACATGGAGATACAAAGGGAAACATGAAATTAGAAACATGGCTTGAAACTGACTGCAAATGCAAATACAAACGTAAAGGTAAAGCTAACAAAGGTAATGATGTTGTACTAGTTGTAGTACACACTAGTGTACTACACACTGCATACTGGCCCAGCATATACACTGTTTACTGGCCATTAGTATACAGTATAGTTTTTATATCTGTTGGACAACTTCCATTTTAGTCCGCTTTAAAAAAAATAATAATTCAGTTAAATCTAATACTATCTGAATAGCGCTTTTAACAATAGATATTGTCATAGAGCAGCTTTACAGAAATAACTTTTCTGGAATTCAGTGTGTGTGTGTGTGTGTGTGTATACACACACACAAACCGAATTCCAGAAAAGTTGGGATGTTCTTTAAATTTGAATAAAATGAAAACTAAAAGACTTTCAAATCACATGAGCC
>JAQLOM010000037.1:19292141-19303832 GCA_030068315.1 Chrysichthys thysi | reverse complement strand
ACGCTCTGAGGAAGACTGCAGCGTGCAGTCGAAACTGTCAGCAGGTATGTGATACATCCAAATAAATACCAAAAAACCAAACAAACTTGTCTTTCAGAAGAAAACTCTTTTACTCCTGTTTGGATCATTTCCAAATAGGACTACGTAATGACATTAGTTTCTGAACACATAAGGAAATAATAATATTAGAAAAATATGGCAGGAAATGGGTTTTTCCACAAATACCTCCATCATAGTGATGAAGTGGACGTAGGGAATAAAGCTGCAATTGCATTTAGAGATATAGAGAAAACAAGTGCGTTTCTATAGTCCCAGCCCTCCCCTAGATATGTGTATGTGTTGCAGACCGGCTAGTGACGTACGATTAAGGCCATCTATCACTGTTTTTGCGGCTGTGGATTGGAGATTGCTAGAAAAAGGTCAAGCTTCAGCCTCAAATGCCATTTCCACTTTTAAACAACTTTTAACAGTTCAAACCAAAGCGCTTGTCCAAAGGCACGGATGAAAGGAGAGGAGCAGGGGTCGTCAGCTACGTTTGGCGAATATGAAATACAGATTGGCTGACACTGATAAACACACGGACAGGAGCTTAAGAAGCCTTTCTTTCAGAAAATACAGGAGAGCAGGAATAAAAAAAAAAAACCAAAAAAAAAAACCAGTCGTAACCTTCCTTTTGAACAGGGTTTTAATGCACCGTTTTATTACAAGCTGGCTTCAAAGCCAGACAATCTCTGGTTAACATTTACACACAGTCTGATGCTTTCGGTTCATAGGCATGGGCTTGGGTGGACATGGGGACATGTGCCCACTGCAAATTATAATACTCAGTCCATGGTTTTACTTTAAAATATACTCTTTTGTTTGCTGTTGGGTGTTAACTTTTTTTTAACTGTATTTAGGGCAAATGACGTATTTGCTAATGAAAATGTTTGATGGTACTGGAATTCTATGGGTTGGTAAGGTGACCCTGTCCTAAATATCAATTTTTTTTTTATTCAGGCACACTCAATAATTTGGACATTTTGACTTCATTTGACATTGTCCTTCCCACCAAAGTGCAGACTACGATGATGACTGCAGGTTTCAGGGAAACATTTCGGATATGCCTGGAGTCAGCTCTCATCTCACGTCACATGTTCGAGAAATACTTGTATAACTAATGAATATTCAAAACTGTATTAAATGGCTAGACGACTCCAAAAGCAGTCATGTGCAGACAATTGTTCATGTATTTGTCACTACTGTGGTTGGTGGACTGTTTAATAGAAAGGGATATGGTCATTCATCTTCAGCAACATAGATTCTTTTGGGAACTCTCGGTGTGAGTAAGAGTACATCCTGGAACAGACGACGCATTCATTCACACCTGAGCACAATTTCAGTTTTAAAACAAATGTTGTTGCTGGGAGGAAACCAGAGAACCCACAGGAACCATGCGTCCATGGAGATAGCCTATATGGAACTTGTACGAAAACACAGGGAAGCCCAAACCAGTGACCATGGATGCATTAGGATGCATGATACCTGCTGCATCACCACACTGCTATCAAAGTTAATAAATTGAAACGTAAGAGTTAACAACGCTGCCATGATGCTCATTTATAGTTGTGAATGATGTTAAAGGCATGATATGGCATGCTTATTATAAGCATCTTTTTTTTTTTTTTTTTTTTTTTTTTTTTTTTTTTAAAGTTTAATGATAAAACATTTATCATATGATGGTTTATCTGCAATGAGAAAAGATGAAATATACACTACATCAGGGTTTCAAAGCTTTAGTCAGTTTCATGCTCCCTTTTTTAGACCAAAGCTTCCTGCCCTTTCACTACGTTCCTTGCCCAGAGATGCCCTGTTGTCTTAGTAATGTTTTATGAAGAAGTTCTGATCTATTGTTACTGCTTGCTTCGTGTCCTTCAGTCCCTGAGTCATTTTTTTTATGGAGCAGATTTTATACAGAGGAGATGCGGTTAACTGTAGGTGCATGTATATCTGTAAAAATCCATTACTCATACATCATTTTTTTTCATTTAGAGGCTGTCTAAAGTAAATATTTGTGAATTAAAAATGGAAATCAACTGTAATGGCAAGATTAGCTAAATGTCAGTGGAGTTAGCTACTGAGTTATGGCAGGGCCAATCCTAAATGGCTTGCTATTGGCTATGCAATGCACCGCATAGAATCTCAAAGCCATTATATTTTGCCTTATGTGGGGAAGAGGAAGCCATTGGAGATGCGGCATACTGTCCGTTCACGCCTGCGTGAACTTGTTTATCATTATAGTGAAACATTGGCAGTACTGGTTGTACTGAAGGGCTCAGAGACTTTTAAACATGGCACCGTCCTAGGATGCCACACGTTTGCCACAAGTCAGTTCATGAAATTTCTGCTCGGTTAGATCTGCCTCGGACAACTGTAAGTGCTATTATGGTAAAATGGAAATGAATGCTTCACTTCAAAGCTAAACTCTGTGCAAACTTGGAGCAGAGATGACCAGTTTTAAAGTGCCATGTAAAAATCACCTATACTCCATTGTTTCACTCGCTATAGAGTTTTAAACCACCACCATAAGCAACATCAACACAAGAACTGTGCATCAGGAGCACAATGTAAAGTGGCATCGTGTTCTAAAGCACGTCATTGCTGGAGCAGTGGAAACATGATCTCTGGACTGACGATTCATTGTTCAGTAGCTGGCAGTCAAATCCGAGGAGAATGCTACCTATCAGAATGCATAGTGCCAACGGTTGGCACAGGAGGAGGGATAATCATCTGATTTTTCATGGTTTAGTCATCCTGCAGTCAGTAAACTCATTTTTCCATTTTGGGTCTACTGATTTCTCCTCATTCAAGTAGACAGGAGCCTGGTTTGTATGACTGGAAATGTCCTTGGAGTATTATCAAGATGGGCACCAAGTGAGTGCACAGACTTTACTGGAAGGACTATTAATGCAGTCTAGCTTTGAAATTCTTTGAAGGTATATCACAAGACCTTGAGGACTACTCTTGTACCTTATGTTAGGGGTTCTTAACTCTTAAGTTTGCCCTAAAACATTTGGCATATTATGTAGTACTGACACACCTGATTCAAGTTCTTTGGGAGTTGGATCAGAGACATCGACAGTAAAGAAACCCTTGCCTTAAATGGATTTTCAAAGTAAACTGAAGTCCAATTCCTAGGTGAATACTACAAACTAAAAGTACAAAAGACACAGCCTTGAGGATACCACTCTGGTGACTAACAAACATACAGTTTATGCTTTCTAAGCGTGTACCTTTTTCATTTTTCCGTTTCTGTCACTTGTTCGCTTTTCTTTATTTTGTTATATCCGGCCCTCCCTATTCAGGAAGTGCTTTGAAAGATCTCCTTCCTGTTTTCTGATTATGAATAAATCGTTTCTAGATGTGCTCTATTTATGCCAGCTTTGGCCTTTTTTTTTTTAACGTTTTACAGTATCATCACAGCAGCACTGTTGCCGAGCCTTAATCCTTCCACATAGGAATTAACGTCTTCATTCATAACCCACTCACATTTAAAAATCACTCCCTTTGACAACATCCCATAGAGCTCTAGTCCTTGGCTTTCAGAAGGTATTTTCACAAATGACTCAGAATATTGCTTGACTGCACGCTGTTGCGCCTGCACATTTATCACACAGCTGAGATGTGCGGGGTTGCATGTTTAGGAGCCTGAACCAGCCTGTTGGCCATTGGAGGGCTTAGATAAGGTGGAATTGCTGCCTCACCTGTTGAAATCAGCCTTGACATTTTATCAGCGCCGAAAAATATCCTTAAATGCTGCCAACGACTGGCTGTCTCTTCAGAATCCCAGCTAGCCAGTGTTACTTTAATGTCTCTTCTGAGCCTCAAATGAACGGCTGTACTTCTAAACTGCAGTCAGTTTAGCCGGTGGTTATAAACGCTCATCTATTTGAGGCTGATTAATGCTCTCATGGGCACATACATTCCATTTAGTGAGATTATCTCGTAAGTACTGTCTGTACTCTTAATTAATATTTCAGCACGTACCTGCATTTAACTTTCATTTATATTCCAAGGCAGGTTTTCTTTGAGAGTCCTGGGTAAACCTGTGTGTGTGGGTGCACAATTCAGTAGTATTCTTAGAGGGAACACTATCTTGTGTTGATTAATAGTCCTGGAAGGGATTTTTATGTCTGGGCTTCATTCATGCGTTTGTAAAAGGACAGTGCAAAACATTTTTGGAAATTCAGCTATTATAGCTTATCTCTAGATTCAAGTGCTTATAGAAATATTGTCTTTTTAGACAGAAGACTGGAAACATGAGGCGTTTCAGCATTCATTTCATTTAGAACATTGGGTACGGGGTAGCTCAGGGGGTTAAGACGTTGAACTACTGATCGGAAGGTCGGGAGTTCAAATCCAAGCGCCACCAAGCTGCCATTGTGGGCCCTTGAGCAAGGCCCTTAACTTCAAATGCTCAGTTGTATGAGATAAAAAAACAACAACAACAACAAACAAACAAAGCTGTAAGTCGCTCTGGATAAACGACGGTAATATAATGTAATGTAGAACACGCAGTGGGTTTTATCTGCGCCTGAGAGAATTTCCAGAGAGCATGTGTTTCCAGATTGCAAGAGAGTAAGTTTATGTAGGTTGGTAATTGGTAAAATAAAGAAGTGTATGAAAAACAGTGTTAAATATTATTCTGGTAAATTTGATTGAATATTTAATACTCACACAAACTTACCGGGAACACCTTCTGTCATGGTTCCCTTTAAGTGCTGGGAAATGGACAAATTATGTGTACACTCACACAAGGTACAGCTATTTCTGGATCTGGGTTAGCTGTAACTCAGTGCACCGTGTGGTGGAAAAAAACTTGTACAGTCTGCTGTAATGTGTGTTCCTTGTTGAAATGTGTAATAGTGTGCTAATGTGGCTGGAGTGGCCACCACATGTGACGAATGTGCCGAAGACTTTCATCTGGGTGCTTTTGTTTTGCAAGTGGCAGAGATGCTGTACTGAAAGTGGTTCCTGGGGGAAAGAAGTGTTTCATGATCATTTCTCTAGGCTTCCTACTAGTCAGCTTTTTCTCATCCTGCATAGAGGGTGGATTAAAAAGAGGAAAGCCGTCATGTTGCATTAACTTCATGAAATGAATCACGGTGTGATGAAAGGCGTGGGAGACTGTTTCCCCCTATATGCAGTGGATTCTATGGATTTCACCAAACCTAAGCTCTCTTAGCTTAATGCCTGGCAAGAGACCCTAAGTAGAACGAATCTGGTGAGGAGGAAAGGGCACTTGTTTCCCCTTTATTCAGAACAGAAGTGAACCAGTTTTGTCCCATTATCCAACAATAGGTGTGCTCAGTCTTGGTCTCAGTGACCATGTCTTTCTCCCCGATAATCAGAGGGAAGCTTTTATTAGCAGGCAAAATGATTTTGTACATGAATACTGAATATTTAGCCACGTACTGCATGTAGCTTGCTAAGAACAGAGGATGAAATGCTCTGATGGTGCTGCTAGGTGTATGGCTGAGAGAGTCACTGTTTCATCTCTGAGTTTGTGTTTTAACATGAGTTACAGACCTTAACATCAGCCTTGTGGTCCATATTGCAATATGCATGACTTCCTTTTAGAAGATTTCTAGGCATGCAAATTTTGGATATAAAATGTATTGCAGGCAAGAGATTTTTCAGAGTCTTTGAAGCAAACACACTCTCGGTGTTGCATCACTTTTGGTAGAGAGATGGAGAAAGCGAAAGTTTGTTGGGAAGCCTGTGCCATATACTTTCAGAGGAATGTGTGACACTATTCCACTGGGAGACTTTAACTCCCCTCCCACACCATCTCTTACTTTCTCTTGTATACACACACACACACACACACACACACACACACACACACACACACACACACACACACACACACAGACCCAATGGGTCTGCTTCCTTTGAACTGCAGAAGCTCAAAGCCTCTCTGCTGCACTTGGCTCTTGTCCTTTTTGCTTTATGTATAATGTGATAAAAATGAGCAGGGTTGCGGAGTGCAAAGCTCAGCCCTAAATAATACAAAAAGGCACTTCTAGTGGCCCTGAATCCACCTTTATGAATGATAAATGCACGGAAAGCTGGCATAGACGCCCACCTAACAGCAGCTGCTGTCTTCACATTCTTGCCAGCTGTGGAACAGGGAGCAGTGACACTTCCTATGCACATACACACACACACACACACACATATACACACATCAATACAGAGACTGTGTTTGGACAGACCATAGAGGAGTGAGTAGAAGCCTCACAATAGGCCACATATGTTAAACTCTCAGTGCATGTATTATATGTATTGTGCAGCTTAGGAAGGGAATCACATTTGGTGTTCATTTTTACAGTTTCTGTGTGGGATAGGAGGAAATGTGAGATGGGTAAGTTCACGATCAGACATGTGTTACGCAAGATACACATATAGATCACATATAAAGGCTGCAATTACTCTCTACTAGACTGGTATTGATGGTGTCTTCTCTGGAATCTCTCGCCTATGATACATAACTCCAACTGCTCATATCACCAGAGGACAAGCTTGGTTTTACCCTCGCATATACAGCGTGGCCCTGTTTCAGTCCCTGGTATTTCTTCAGGTTCTGGATTTTCTTTTCAGATGTTACTAGGTATTGCTTCGATCACTATGACTGTTTTCTGCTTCTTATCTGTGGTATCTGGTTCGGTTTATGTGTGTTTAGTTTGCCACTGCTTATTTATCTTTTGTTGTTTTCCGCTACTGTCTGTGATTCCTCGCATCTGTCCAATCCATGTTCATCACAGTTGTATTTGTATATGATCTCTGCTACTTGATTGTCCCGGTTTGCTGTCTCACCCTGCATCACTTGGTGCCATGTTGTCATCCAGTCTGTTCTTTGGGTTTTGACTGATATAACGGTTTCATCACTCACTGAGGTGCTTGTGCTGCCATGATTAGTCCCATTGTTGGTAAGATTTTCCTACATCAGGAGATTGCATCCTGCCTCATTATATGTTCAGTGTTACAGGTAGATAATAGACATTTTGAATAAAACAATGATTGTTTTAGGTGTTTGTGCCGAATTTTCCGGCTGCAGTTCTGGACATAGTGAGTGCGTGAAAATTGGAGTGGGATTTCAGCATGAGGTTTCTGAATCGTTTTGAGCAAAGTTCATAAGCATGATTGGAAAATTCTTATTGTCCACTTCTCTCCATTGTCAATGAATGCAGTTGCTGAAGAATTTCAAGCTGGCAATGAAATTTTAGCTCGCAAAATGTTTCTAAAACATTGTGATGCTGGTCCTGGGCCTGTTGTGGCCTTGGATGTATTGCAACCAAGATATAGTTTTTCACCAGTAATTACATATCTTCAGTTCTAGAAATATAGACCACATTCCCAGTGACAGCGGGCTATTATGGGCCCGCTGACATCAGTGTAGTTGATGTAAGTGGTGCAGTTTTGAACAGGTATTAATCTACAGAGTGGTTTCAAAAAGAGCACGGCATGCTGGGATCCTGACATTAATGCACTGCCGATGAAACACTGATGCACAAGAGTGGTGCTTGGTATGCTGAAAAGTTCCCACTCAGTACCTGACTGGAGAAGTAGTGTGGTATTCGGAAAGTGGGGCTTTTTTGTGCCTTCTATGTTCATTTTGTTGTCTTTTACTCAAATTTAAGTCTCATGTTAAGTGCTTGGGGAAGTCCTGATTTAGTATTGCCAAAGTGAGGTCATTTTTAGTCCATAGAGATTTGATTCAATTCAGTTCGCTTTTAGTGTTTTAACAGTGTACATTAACAAGTACAAATATCGAAATTCCAGTTACAAATTGTAAACATATGAATTTATAATTTATCCCTAATGAGAGAGTGTGTGGCGATTGTGGAAAGGAAAAACTTCCTGAAACAACATGAGAAAGAAACCTTGAGAGGAACCAGACTCAACCCTGTAGCACCCCTTTTATTTCACTCTTATATTCAGCCCACTCATTGGTTGATGGGCATCCCAGGAGGTCTCATAAGGACCATTTCATAACATGTAGTTGGAAATGGTTAATTTAAAAAAAAAAAAAAAAACACCTGTTTTTGTGTTCACGGCGTCTGCATCATCATTGTAGCCAGTGGAGATATTTTTCCTATTATAAGGTGTTCTGGGTCTTCCAGGTTTTAAAGGGTACCCATCCCCATTTGAGTGACACCGAATAGTGCTATTACACATAACTCTCTTCTATAACTGAGTGTCTTATGGTCAAATGAACAATTGTATAGCCGGGAAATTTATTATAGTTTTTACATGAAGACTATAGAAAGACTTGATATAGAAAAACTTATTCCTGCCTTTAATTCCTCATACCTTGGTTACTGTAATGCCCTATGTTCTGTATTGAATGGGAAATTACTGTCTGAGATGCCTTCAGTTAGTTCAAAATTCTGCAGTACAGTGTCTAATGATTTCTAGACTATTGATTCACTTTACCCTGATTTTAACTTCCCCACACTGACTCCCAGTAACATTTACAATTGATTTCAGAATTATTTTAATCACTTTTAAACCACTGTCTGGTCAAGCACCTTCTTATATAGGGAGATTGCTTAATTTTTCATTTTCAGGCCCTCTTAGTGGTTTTAAAATCCAGCTTCAGTATGAAGGGGGATGAAGCTTTTGCAGTAGTGGCACCCAGGCTGTGGAACCTTCCTGTGATGTGAGAACCGCTGATTCGGTTGGAAGTTTTCATAGACACTAATCATGTCCAAAAATCTATTTTTAGATTTTACTTTACGGCAGCACTCATTTTTATCTTTGCTTTTAAGCGTTTTATGTTTTTATTTATTTGGAGGTTTTATGTGCTCTGTGCTATTTTGTTACCTTCATCACGTCTTGTGTGAATGTCTTGTTCCGTATGTCATATTCAAATACAATTCTTGTTCTTTTATTGTTGGTATGGGTTGTAAAGTAAGTGCTTATATGTTTGAGAAGTGTTAAATAAAGAAATAAATTTTAGGGTTTGTCTGGCATGCCAGTGGCATCAGTATCTCATCAGCACATTGGCACATACTGCTCCATTAATCCTCATCACTGTGGCTGTCACAGCGCTGGAAGAGCATAACCCAGCACACACACGCACACACCCAAATACACACAACTTAATCAAAAAGATCATTAGAAGTTAATTAGGAGGTTGGAAATTTGGACAAAAGAATGCAAGATGTATTCAGTTTCGCTGTCAGAGAGCAAACTGATATGCCATCTGCATGAGAGGAACGTTTACTCTTTCAGGAGAATCAGAAAAGGAGAATTGCACTTCATTGGCATCACGTCTGTACACTTTCATTATCCTTGGCATATTTTTGTTATTACCACTACATTTGCCTTTATCATGATTGATGATATTTTGGGATGGAACAAAATGCCTGTATATATATCTTTTCATATCTGTATCTAGGGTTGCACCGATACCAGTATCGGGTATCAGGCCGATACTTTGCTAAAATACTCGTACTCGTATTCGTACATAAATTGCCGATACCATGCCCCGATTCACTCCTATTTCACAACATCAAACTGATTGCTCTACTAGGAAGGTGTGATTTGTCGTCCTACCTGACTTCAATGTCTAGGGGGAGACAATGAGCCGGAAAGTTAACAGAGATGCAATCAACAAGCTAGTGTGACTCAACACCATGGAGCCGGGCTGTGTGTTTAACTGAGGTACGTGCATATTTATGCTAATCGCGGCGGCTAATCTGCACCCTAACTCTGCTTCGGACTTTTCTGGTTGCGCAATCGCACCCCCCAGTAAAACAGCTCCGATTGGCTGGGTTACTGGTTTTTCCAGTATTCACGTTGATGACGTGTTCAAGGACACAAAGCGGAAGAGGCGGACGCAACTCGGCTCGAAAAATAAAAAAAAATGGCTATCGGAGCGGATTTTCGACATAGCCTGCATTAGTGGAGTCATTTTGCAAGCTAGTGATCTGTGAAGGGTTAAAAATCTGTTCGCTGTTCAAAGTCGGAATGATTTTTGGCGGGATGACGAGTCGCGACAGCAGTCCACTATGCATCATATAGTTGTGCTCACTGTTTAGGTGGCTGTGTTTACTGTTAGCTATGCAGCACATTACATTTTCATTTTCTGGTCATATTTACACTTTGTCCGATGTGATGACACTGACTTACAGAAGGCCGTTTTTGTTAAAACCAGAAATGATTAGTTTATTGTTGGCCTGGAATAGCCTTCTGTTAATCATTTTTGTATTTAGCATTAGTAAGCTTGTTATAATCTGCAAAAGAGAAAATTTAAACCTGCCTCCAAGTTGATTACACTTTGATGGAAATATAATTAAAAATAAAGAAATATCGGTATCGGTACCCGGTATCGGCAAGTACACAAATAAAAATACTCGTACTCGTATCGGTTTGTAAAAAAGTGGTATCAGTGCATCCCTATCTGTATCCACATTCGAACCAGAAGTAGCCATGGTCTAGACCTGTGGTGGCCAACCAAGCACACTTGAGAATGTCAACAAACAGACTTCATGTTCAAACTGTAATGAATTCTGAAACAGCTTTGATGTTTATATTCACAGGTTGCTTAGAAGCTCACAACTTCCAGGTTATACAGTTGCACCTTTTGACTACACACACTTATTATTTGAGTTATTTGTATTTTCACAATCTGATGTCACTTGTATGAGGATGGGTTGCATTTTGACTCTGGTTCCACTCAGGGTTTCTTCCACATGATGTCTCAGAGTTTCTTCCTTACCACCATTGCCTCATTCATTAGGGATGCATTTTTAAATTTAAAAATTATATCCGGAATTTAATATATTTCTGTAAAGCCGCTTTGTGATTGTGCCGTGTGGCAGTGGGGGTGGGGCCAAGTCTCACTGTCAGTCTCAGGATCACTCACCCACACCTGAGGCCACTACATGCCCATATTCTTTCCTTCCATTCATAACATGTCTCATTTTGTTTCAAAGTTTTTATGCATTAAAATTTTATTGGCATCCCAAATCTTAAATTTCTTTAATTGAATTGCATACCTATTCGCATTCATGAGTCTGCGCTGTATTATGTGAATCATTTGCTAATGGATTGAACCAAAAACACAGAGCATTTTAATTGAAATGGGAGGAATGATCTTTTTCTCATTAAGTGGAATAGAAAATGATTCTGCTTGATTTTTCAGGTTTCACAATCGTATTTTAAAAATTTAGATCTCCGACAGCACTTTACCTCACTTAATTAACGTGGACCATGAGTTCTTCAAATGTAACAAACCTTGCAAACACAAGCTATACTCTTTGAAACATCAATCAGATGTCAGATGTACAACCTGAATTCCAGAAAAGTTGGGATGTTCTTTAATGTTGAATAAAATGAAAACTAAAAGTCTTTCAAATTATATGAGCCAATATTTTATTCACAACAGAGCATAGATAACATAACAAATGTTCAAGCTGGGAAATTTGACATCTTTGTCCATTAAATGAGCACATTTCAGATTTGATGCCTGCTACAGGTCCCAAAAAAAGTTGGCACAGGGGCAACAAATGGCTGAAAAAGCACGAAAGATTCAGCTGGGAGAACATCTAGCAACTAATTAAGGTAATTGATATCAGGTGTGTAACATGATTAGCTATAAAAGGGGTGTCTTAGAGAGGCGGAGTCTCTCAGAAGTAAAGA
>JAQLOM010000037.1:19266233-19276263 GCA_030068315.1 Chrysichthys thysi | reverse complement strand
TACCGTATTTACGGCCACAAAATGTAGGCAACAACAGCGGATGAACATTTCAGGTACGGAAAAGGCGGTGGGTCATTTGGAGATGGGCGTTTACTGCAGCCCGGTGTCTATGGAGACCGGCGTCTATTTGCCGCGCCATGGTTTTGACCCGGCGTTTATTGGAGACCGGTGTCTATAAGAGACAGGCCACTATTAGAAGATATACGGTATATTATGTATTGTGAAAATGGCTTGATGTTTTGCAGCATTTTTTAATTTAATATTTAATGCCTTATGACATCCCTTCTTCTCCTCCTGTGAACGTGTTCTTTTACTTGTCTACCTGTTATTTCTAATGGTTGTGAAGCACCGTGGATCATTCCTGCTACAGTCGCGGTGCTCTCAGTAGAGTGGTCTCACGTTCTGAGGCAGCATTAGGCCCCATTGTGTGTCCCGTAAGCATGCATCGCGGTAATGCGGGATCAATAGTCTCATGGCCGCAGTGTGCTTTAATAACTTTCATTAGCAAATGCAATTGAGTGAGTTAATTCATCGAGTTGATTGCTGTCACCGATCATTCCTTGTGTAGCGTTTAGTGAAACCAACTGCACTTGGCAGGTAACTTCATGATCTCTCTTCCCTACTCTCTCGCCTGTCTGTCTCGCTCTTTATACCTTTTTCTGTGGTTCTGACTCGCTGTCAGTTTCTTTGTCAGCTCTTCAATCTCTGCTTATGTCTCTACCCTGTCTATCTTGTTCTGACCGCTTTATTTCTACACACTTCGCACTCTTTGTACGCCACTCCGTTTTTTTTTCTCAGTTTCTTTTAATGTTTTTTTTCCCCCCCTTTCATTTTGTTGTTCGATATTTCTTTGGCTCTTCATGACTTTGTCTCACCCTGTCTCTTTCAGTCTCTGATCTCATGCATCGCTCTCTTCCCTTTAGTCTGTGTGTATCTCTCTCATTCTTTTAGTCCTTTAACTTTGTTTTTCAATGTTTCTTAGAGTCTTCATGCCTCTTTCTCCATCTCTGATCTCGTACTATCTGCACTTCTGCACCCTTCTTGCTTTCTGCCTATGTATGTGTGTCTCTCTTTCTCTCAGGCCATCTTCCTCCCCAACTTTCAGATGACTCTGCTGGCCTTTTATTGCCATGGCAACATCATGCCGTCTCTGTGGGCTACTTCTTTAATTACTTTTAGACAAATGTGAGTCTTTTCTCCCCTCATCTTTTTTAATATTTGCTGGCAGTGGGAAAGTCCCCAGGCGCGTCCAACCCTGATTAGTGCGTGCTGCTGCTATTTGCATACGAAAAGTGAGTCGTGTTTGTGTTGGCGACCCTGGAGGAAGATTAGCAACATTAGCATTCCTCAGCTCGACAGCCTCAAGCGTATTCTGGGTGCTGCTGGTGTCACCTTTCCTGTTCTCCATAAACTCGCATGCAGCTACAAGCGCACACAGTGAGTGGACACTGCTGTCACGAAGATTTTAAAGGCAGGTGCTTGCACCAGATAAATTAGCACATAGGACACGAAGATGTAGCCACTCTGCCCCTCAGCAGGTGGTGTGTATTTGCGGTGGAGCTTTAGTTATGATATTTAAGAGTGTGTGAAAGTGTTGATGCGCCAGAGAGAAAGATGAAGGTTTCACCTCTATTATCAGGAGGCTGGAGGAAAACACCCACTGTCCTGCTGCCCCTGAGCTTTAACCCGTACTTTCAGCTGAGCTGTTGTGATTGTTTGTGCGCTTGGACTGCACTAATCTCAGTGGGATGTACATCGTGTTAACCTAAGCACGTGTAACGAGGAGCGAAAAACCAAACCTGCACACGTCGTTACTCGGACTCAATGACCCGTGGCCTTAAAGGCACTCTGCAAGGCAGCGACGTCTCTGTGCTGTTCATATTTTGACCATAACTTCCTTTTTCATGTGCAATATCCACTTCAGGTGAGATGTGCAGCACCACCGTCTGACTATTTGATGTAAGCACAATATTTAATCCTGCAGTTTATGGGCAATATGAACACACACAAAACGAGGAAATCATATATAAGAGCCATATCTAGAAATATAAATATGACCTCAAATAATAAACAGTTGTATGAATCTCCTCAGCAACCAGGGTGTCTTTTCACTCTCGCTAAGTGTTATGCTTTATTAGGAAATAATACTGTGTGCAAAGCATGAGCAGATCAATACTGTTGTATGGATAGTATCGATCTGGACATTTCCTTCATCTTGAAAATCTATTCTAATATAAAAAGTTTACATAGCGAGTGAGGGGGATAAAAAGAACATGACTCTTTCGGTCTTTTTCCTTTGTCTGCTGGTCCATTTTCACAGGCACAAACATACCCACACACGCATACGCACAAAGAGTCAGACAGATATGCAGAAATGAATAAGAGGGAAAAGAAAGGAATCAGTGTTATTTCACGCCCACAAGGGAAAAAAAGGTCATCAGCGAGTGTTCTTTCTAAGAAGGCTGTAGAAACGCAACACTTACTGCCAGTTCTGTCTGATAGTGTTTCTCAGAGCGTCTTAATCTCATAATAATTGTGCTTCGGCTCAGCATCTTCCTGCTCAAAGCCTAGACTGCAGGGCATTGTGTGCACAGTAGAAAGTCTGACTGGTCAGCAGCAGCAGCTCTAAGTGCAGGAGCTGTGTGACCTCCGGACCAAGAAGTGAGCCCCAGACTCCACACACCCAGAGAATGATCTCTTAGGAGCGCCCTACAGGCAAACTGTACTACTTTGTCAGAACCAGAATCATATGACATCTGAATAGCTTTTTTTTCTTATTGGTCACACATCTCAATAGGCCATCATTAACCATAAGCATAACTGACCTTCTCTTACTATATACAGCGTACACTAGACTCCCTACTGTACACTACTTCTGAAAGTACTCGAACAGCAAGGGGAATTCTTCTGGATTTCGCCCAGAAGGCATTCGGATATGTGCGCAAACGATGACCATGAGACAATAGATCTGAATTTCAGCTTCAGTTCCTGTTTTTTTTGTTTTTTGTTTTTTTTTTAACATCTGGATGTGTTAAGCAACTTGGCGCATTGTTGCGCAGGTGTGCCCTGTTACATTCGGAATAGCTCCTCTTGGTTTGAGCCCTGAGTTTTGCTTGTGAATACTGCATTTGTTTTTTGTAAAATAAATAAATAAATAAATAAATAAAAATTTAAATAAATAAAAAATAATCCAACATGTGAAGACCAGAGCGCTGTCTATGGGACAAAAGCAAGACATTTTGAATCTGACAAAAAGAGGGAAAATTGATCAGAGGCGTTGCATAAGCATCGAGCATGGGCAGTACAACAATTTGGAATGTCCTGAAAAAGAAACAAAACACTAGCTAGAATGCTAATAACCAGACGGCGTGCAAGCCACCAAGGAAAACGGCAGCAGTTGATGACAGAAACATTGTTAGATCTTTGAAGAGAAACCCAAAAATCGCATCCAGTGACCTCAAGAACAACCTGCACAGGGCGGGGGTGAAGGTAAGATGATCTACCAGTCGAAGAAGAAAGCAGAGGGATAGAGGCCATAACACTCACCAGCTGTAAGAATCTGAAGACCAGATTGGAATTCACAAAGAAATTCAGAGATGAACCTCGAAAGATCTGGAACCAAAATTAAGTGATGGAAAGGCAAAAGTGTGGAGAAAGAAAGCATGCGTCATGATCCAAAGCATATGAGCTCATCAGTCAAGCATGGTGGAGGTGTAGTGTCTTGGCTTGGGCTTGCGTGGCTGCTCCTGGAACGGACTCACTAATCTGTACTGATGTGACTCACGATGGTAGCAGCAGAATGAATTCAGAAGCCTACAGAAACATTCTGTCTGCCAATTGACCGACAAATACATCCAGTGTAATTGGATGGAACAAGACAATGACCCGAAGCACGCAACCGACACAACAAAGGATTCATCAGGAGAGAAAAGTGGAACGTGGCCAAATCAAGCCCCAGACTTTAACCAGCTTGAGCATGCATTCACCTCCTGATTGAGGAGACTGAAGGGAGAAATCCCAAAAAACAAACATCAACTGAAAGAAGGTACAAGCCTGGAAAACCTCACAAAAGGACAGCGGAACAGTTTGGTGATGTGGTTGGTTTACTGGTTGATGAAGTCATTGCAAGAAAGGGATATGCATAAATATGAAGTGTTCTTTACTTTACTTTAAAATGTTCTGTTCGAATACTTTTGTTCATCTAAGCTGTTTAACACATTTACATGTTAATGTAATGAAAATGATCCTGACATTCTGATCCGCCATCTCATATTCAGCTTTTGATCTCTACGTTTTTGTGCTTCATTTCACCAAGTTTACTTTCTTTCTTTTTTTCCTGTAATCTAGCTGGATGCTCTGACTCTCTCATTAAAGAGTTGCATCATTTCCACGTCCTGGGAGATGAGCAGGTGGGTTGCGAACACCAAGCTCTAAATGTACACACACACACACACACACACTCTCTCTCTCTCTCTCTGTCTCTCTCTCACACACTCACACACACACTCTCTCACGTACGTTTTCTATGTCTCTGAGGCCAATATTGACAGGTTGTCCTATCTGGCAGCTTCTTAATAGGCTCGTCTGCTGTTCCTGCATGCCACTCAATAAGTGCTCTCCAAGCAGCAAGCAGTTTTCTCTGTCACCTCCACACCTTTCTCTTACTATCTCTCCATCTCTCTAAAACAAGTCTACCATCTGCCTCACAGCAGGTATTTCATCAAACCTGAAATAGAAGGGGAATAAAAGTTTTTCTGGTATTTGAGGATTTTCACAGTAATTCTCAGCTATGTTTGCAAAGCGAACATTTTGAGCTCCATCAAGGAGGATTCTTCTTTGTTGGCTTTAGATTACCCTGCTGTGGCAAATGTGTGGATCTCTCATTATAGTGCTCTTTCTGTGTCTTTTATGTGTCTCCTCTTCTATTTTGTTTCAGAGCTTTTCTATGTCCTATAAGTGTCTGTAAGCATGATATTTGATCTCTCTCTCTGCCTCTCTGTCTGTCTGTCTCTCAAACGTTCTCTCTCAGTATGAACGGTACCAGCGCTATGCGGCGGAGGAGTGTTTGCTGCAGATGGGGGGAGTTCTTTGCCCTGCTCCAGGCTGTGGGGCGGGTCTCTTCCTCGAGGATGAACGCAGGAGGGTGCAGTGTGAACTGAAAGATGGCCTTGGATGCGGAGTGAGTCACTCTCCTCCTGCGAAACTTTTAACCCCCACACAGAAAAACTATTGTAATTTGCAATGCAGCGCATTACCCATCATTTATGTTGTCCGTTGCAGCTCCTAAATCTGTAATGTAATTAAACGTTCAGGCTTTTGCTCTTGCCCGATACCCTGATAACCTTGAGAGAAAAACGCTGTGTCAAATATCTAAAGGAATTATTCTTTAGTCATATAAATGCAGCATCATCGGGGTGGAGCCAGATCAGAGTTTTTAATTCAAGTCCAAACTGTTGGCCAAATAAAATGGGGATTGTTTTGATGAATGTGGGTTACTCAGCAAGGTGTATGCGTATATTCTGCAGAGCAAAACTGTGTGATCTTAAAGTTTACGTGATTTTGGAAAGGGTGGCAGTCTGTCATAGTTTAGTATGTCAGAACAGCCTATCATCATAATTATAAGTGGTATTTGACACTGTATAGAAACGTGATATCTCTATTCAGATCAAATACTAATCTATACAATCCGATTATATTTGAATGGTGCTACTGCACGTCGCAAAGCAGCATCGTAGGAGTGTGATTATTGATTTAGGTCCCTAATGAGCAAGCTGGAGACAACAGTGATGAGGAAAATCTCCCTGTGAACGTGGCGAGAAAGAAAGGAACTAGACACATCTTCATGCGCAGGATAGGTGGGATTAGAAACCATTAGAATCCACAGGTGGAGAAGTGTAAAGCCTAACAGTATTAAACTGAAAGGATGTTCCGTAGAAGTATATTCGCTATGAATAAGAGACGTGAGATGAGCACAAGAGAGTCTTTCTGATTACAATAGCAGTTCCTAGGTGTAAATCTATAGCATTCAGTTGAGACCTGGGAATAAACTGGCTTTGACAAGTTTGAATGTGTCGAGTATGCATGTGGGACCATGCACAGGAACAGAAGGTGAGTGCAGAAACTCCTAGCAGAAATAGAGCATCAGTATGTTAGAACGCAAAGGCAGCGTAGAAGAAAAATGTCTTTATATTCTTTACTTATTGATAGAGTTTCATAAAAAAAAAATTTTTTTTAACATTTTTCTTTACATTTCCATTCAAGTTTTCTTAAATGCTGATGCACAAACAAAACAATACAGCTTTGTGGAAATGAAACAGTTGAAGTCAATAATGGTAAGGTCACCGTTAGTTCCATGCTCTTATTTATAACTGCTCTGTCGAATTTACTCTCAACTGCAAATGATTTAGGGGTTTTTTTCCTACACAGTTGGAGATTTTATATACACCATTTAACACAGGATTTTATTTTTTTTATCATCATCATCTTCTTCTACTTATCCGGGGGTCGGGTCGTGGGGGTAACGGCCTAAGCAGTCAGGCCCAGACTTCCCTCTCCCCAGCCAGCTCCTCCAGCTCCTCCGGAGGAAAACCAAGGCGTTCCCAGGCCAGCCAGGAGACATAGTCTCTCCAAAGAGGCGTTCAGGAGGAATCTTTATCAGATGCCCAAGCCACCTCCACTGGTTCCTCTCAATTCGGAGGAGCAGCGGCTCTACTCCGAGTCCCTCCGGGATGGCCGTGCTTCTCACCCCATATCTAAGGGAGAGCCCCGCCACCCTGCAATGGAAACTCATTTTGGCCGCTTGTAACCACGATCTTGTTCTTTCGGTCACTACCCACAGCTCATGGCCATAGGTGAGGTAGAGTGACCAGTAAATCGAGAGCTTTGCCTTTTTGCTCAGCTCTCTTTTTACCATGACAGACCGGTACAAGGCCTGCTTTACAGCAGACACTGCCCTGATCCATCTGTCGATCTCCTGCTCTATCCTTCCCTCACACGTGAACAAGACCCCGAGCTACGTAAACTCCACCACTTGGGCCAGAGCCTTTCCCCTGACCTGAAGAGGGTATTCCACCCTTTTCCGACTGAGAACCATGGCCTCAGACTTAAAGGTGTTGATTCTCATCCCAACCGCTCCACACTTGGCAGCAAACCGCTCTAGTGAGAGCTGAAGGTCCCAGCTTGATGAAGGATATTTTCCTTTTTATTTGTTTAAAAAATATATGTATAAATTACTCATGTGTACATTGGAAAAATATTTCCATATTATGTTTTTTTGTGTGTGTTGTATGATAGTCTCACAGTGGTATATACGCACTGTTACATGTACACTGTAAAAAAAAAAAAAAAAAAGGACTCTGAACAACGTTATGAATCTTTATTAGTTTCATAATGGCTTTGCCCGCAAATTCAGCCACTCTTAACCCTGCTGTCAGTCTATCTACTAACAGCACGTTTCCCAGTCTGCTCAGTGACCTCCGACCCCTCTAGTTCATGGCGGTTTCCTTGCCCTCTGCCGCTCGTTTTACTCTTATTGTCCAATCATACAGCGATTATCGTGTAATTGCCACACCATTTGCATGATGTTTTCTAATTAGCCAGTTGATTAAAGATTAGAGTGTTGTTCGCAAGCCATTAGTGCTGACTGATTGCATGTTGGCAAACACAAACCTCATCAGTGCAGGGATGCAGTGACGTACTGAGCCGAAGTTCAGCCCTACTTTATTTCCCAATTTGAACCAACAGCAGAAAGATGCACCTGCATGCAGACGTTGAGGTGCTACTTTGTTTCTCTGATTCGCAAAGCTTTATCAGTGAGCCTAAGAGAACAGCAAAGCTATTCAGTATTCTCTGTGATGTTTGTTTGTGTGTCAGAAATAAAACAAAGGAGTAGATATGTAACGCCATTATAGTCCGTCGTGCAGCTGCGCTAGCAGAGGAAAGTAAGAAGAAATAATTCAACCTTAAACCTGAAAAGATATATATATATATATTTGAAATGTTTGAATGCCGTATTTATGTGCGCTTAGCTACGGTATTATATTTCACATTTGTATCGTTGGAAGCATAGAAAATCATCAGGAGGCACTCTCAGAAATTTATAATGAAATTGACCATTCTGCGTTTGTTTTATATTTATGTATGCACAATAACAATAGAGTTTATGTTCAACAATATAACGCCGTCTATGATTCAGTCAAGGACAATAATGATTCCAATATATGCCATTTAAAAGCTCTTTGAATAAATACTTGCATGAAATATTGCTTACAGGACAAAAAGGTTCCCGCACGCCAGAGGGAACGCGTCTCAGTGCCTTTAATGCACATATTGAGCCGGGGATTTAATCCCATATAGTCAGTCAACAAAAAATAAAATACATGACACAATACCTAAAACAGTAAACAGTCTTGAAGAAGAAAAAACAGAGGCTGAACTCCAGACAGTGCTGAAGGAAAGAACAAGCTTCCCTAAAATTAAGCATTAGTTATCTAACGAGGCGCACTACACTAAGCTTGCCTGTCCAACACAAATGGTGAGGGTGCTCATTATTCGAGATGCAGATCATTTTTCTACATCATCACTCTTTTTTTCAATACACGTCTCACGCTGTTGCACCAACTGTCAACTATTCTGTCATGAAAAAACAAACCAAACAAACACTTTTTTGGTTGTGCTTGAGCCAGAAATGTGCCACCTCTTTGACCTCGTCATCACTCCCAAATCTTAGTTCTCTCAAAGCGTCCTTCAGTGGTCCAAAACATGATAATCAGAAGGAGTGAGCTGAAGTCTTAATCTCCGAATGGTGTCGAGTTGCTGTGGCCGTATGAGGGTGTACATAACCAGATAACCAGTGCACATCTACATCTACTTCGCTTGCCAGTGCAGGCATCTCCACACGGCGTTCTTCCATGAATTTCATGAGGTTTTCTACTCTCTGACCAGAAAAATCTCACAGCTGCTCGTTGCTCCTCTACAGTGCAAACAGCTAACAGTGCAGCCATTTTGTATGTGGTGTGCATCTGATTACACATGCAATGCCATCTATTGGGCAATGTCAACACCTTCTCTAAGAACATCTCTTCCCTGAGCAGGGGTTTGAAATACCGGGGATGTTTCTTTCATAAAATACACGTCAATTTGCTGGTACTTTCTGATACACCCTCGTACAACGATTGGTGCTCACCCCTAACGCGGGGTGTCTAGACAAAGGGATGCTGCAGATCGTAATCGCACATCACTCCAGGGAAAATGCAGGGGGAAAAAGCCGAGTGCGTCTGCGTGCTCTTGCATGCAACACAAGGAACAAGAGTCATTTGGCCAGAAAGTTTAACAAACAAGCATACCAATAGCCTTATGTTAGTTGATTCATTTGAAATATTGTATTGCAAAAATGCACATTTTATTCGGTCATGGGAATTTCTTCCGATAGCCCTGATACGTACACTGCTGTAGAATCTCAAATATTAAAATAAGTTCACCACTTAACCACTGCTAAAAAAATAAAATAAAAGGGGGAGTAAGTATTTATTCATGTTATACTGGATTCAGACATCATTCATTCATTCATTTTCTGTCACAGAGATATGGGCAGTCCAATCATTCCTGGCCCCAGCCATAGAGTCCCAGCTCCTCCTGGGAGATTCCCAGATGTTCCCCACCCAATTGTGAGATCTAATCTCTCTGGTGGGTCTGCCCCAGGGTTTATGTCCAGTGGGACATGCCTGAGACAGTTCTAGCAAGAGTCAACAAGGTGGCGTCCTTTGTAAGAGGGACCACCCCTTCTCAGCTGGCTTCTCTGTAAAGTAAAGCTGTGTGTGGCCAGCGTAATGCCAACCAGGCCTGCTCATACCATTAATGAGGGTTTAGGGGTGTGTTTTCATGTGTGTGAGATCACATATAGTACCATGCAAAAGTCTTAGGCACCCTATTTTTTTTAGTAAATATTTTATTCTAGGTATTTATTTTTCCGATTTCTGCATTACTGAGTCAGGACGAAAAACACATTTTGATGTCCAGACATTACTTTAAA
>JAQLOM010000037.1:19202046-19220151 GCA_030068315.1 Chrysichthys thysi | reverse complement strand
ATTAGGTGATTATTTTATTAAGGTTTTATTAAGGCTCATTTTATTAAGGTGTATCCATATAAATGGCCCACCCTGTAGACTAACTCATGAACACTAAGTTTGCGAAGCATCAGTTTGCATTTCCCCGCGCTATTGCCAAGCCACGTTCTAGTGTTTACCTTGCTCATGTTTTGAGCCCCGTTTGTACTCTAGTTTCCGTGTTCTCGTTGTAGCCTTTGATATTCCTGTTTCTGACTCTCTCTCGTCTCCCTCACACCAGCCACGATTCTTTTCAAAGCTAATGTGCAGGTTATGTTGTTTTATGTATATTTACTTTATATTTTGTAAAATGCAGGGTATTTTGTTTTATGTATTTTCACTTTAAGTTTTGTTTTGTTTTGTTTTAATAATTTAACTCGCAATCCAAGGTACCTCACTGAGATTCTTAACACAGCATTTTAGGAAAAGTTCCCATTGTTGGGAATTTTGTATTATTTATAATTGGTAATTATAATTTATCAATTTCAGTTCATTATGGACCTGATTTAAATAATCAAGCTGTGCTAGTGTTGTGCAATTACTCGAACAACGTCATTATTATGTGTTTGGCCCCTCCTGAGTTCTGATTGGTTGGTTGCAAGAAATAAGACTTCATAAATATTTTGGCTAAATATGTTTCTGTGAACTTCATTTCCCTCACCAACAAATACATATTTTATTAAAATGAAACTATTTTATAAGCTATTTGATATTTACATATCAAAATGAACATTTACATTCACATTTGTTTCACTTAGTGCTCAATTCATTTAAAGGTTAATTAAAGATCTGTTATTTTTGTTCACTTCAACTGTAACTTCAACAGTACAATATATTTACAAGTGCTTATTTGAATGCATGTCGGCATTTGTAGGAATTTGTTTCCCACAAAGAAGGATATCTTTGATTTTTTAATAGTTTTAATCCCAGCTGGGTGTGTGAGCTGCTCAGCTGGCACTGGCCGCAGGAGCCTCAGCCTCCTCCACCTGGTTCTTTTTACCAAGTGATTTTATCTTCTGCAAGACATCAGACACTGTCTCTTTCACACTCTTTTCCAGCAGCCAGCCTTCACTCTCACTCTCTGGGTTCTCAGCATTTGTCAGGGTCTCCAAAGAGGTTGTCAGGTATTTCAGCCCCACCATATTTGCAGCCTACAACACAGGTGAAAATACAAAAACTAAAAAAGGTTCTTTCAGTTCTATATTTATGGTTATGTAAGCGAGTGTCCTACTTGTTTTACTTACTCGTAATATGTTGGGTTAATCTCAGGATTCCTTATTAACAAACCTAAATATTTATCTGACCTCACATGAGGTTACTATTTTTTAACCAACATACAACACTTTCCCACCTTCATTCACTGGGTCCCCTTTGATATATTTATTCCAGGAAAGGTGTCTGGGATTCTGGTGAAGCTTAAACAGTCTGAAATACTCTCACATGATGTCACATCAGTGCTTATGTAACAAAAACAGTCCAGATTCTTCAATTTTGCTAATAGCATAAATACAATGGCAAGGGTCTTCAATTTTATCCACAAAGAACTGGGATGGCTATGGGTTGTCATTCCAGCCAAGCAGCAGCCACACCTGATTCCACTCGATCAGTTCCCACATGTACCTCAGATTTGTCTGCAGTTAAAACCTGCAGCCACAACAGCCCTTTGTAGATAAGCTTGAAAACCCCTACAATATGCTAGTATGAATTTTACTCCCTAACACCAACCAACTAATGTTTTATTCGTTATTGATTGAGGGTTCACTGAAGTACCATACTCTCACTCACCTGCAAGACCATGACTAGCAGCACAAGAGCCCCAATGCTGTTCATCATCCCGCCATAGTAAGACACCAGCGCTTCACGGCAGCCTCGAGTCCAGATGTTTAGTTCTTCAGTGTGATGGTCATAGTCATAGTGAGCGGAGTTATTGGTCAGGTGGTGCTGGATGCAGGGCCGTGGAGATCCAGGGTTGCAGCAGCTGAAGGGAACACTGTCCATAAGATATTTGCCTTCTACGTTGCTTGTGATACGACTGTAGAAACATGAGAAACATTCATTTAATAGTTCTGTAATTGACGATTATTATACTAAGGCCAGAATAATTGAAAAACAAACAACAACAACAACAACAAAAACCTGTGTTGTCTTGTGAGAAGGTTTTTAAACAATAGGCCTGGAAACCCAAAATACAACATTCCAGGGTTTTTTTTTTTTTTTAAGAGTATGAAAGTGTGTTATTGCATTCTTTACAGATGGGTGACAAATGAAAGGAACAACGAATATCAAGTGTCTATCAATGGTGGTGGAAAGTTCTCTCTATCACATCAGTCCAAAATCTCCCATTGGTGATTGGGTTGATATCTGGCTACATCCATCCATAATCTATACTGCTTATCCATCAGAGTTGCAGGAATGCTGGAACCAATTATGGCTGACTTTGGGCGAAGGTACAACCCTGGGTAGATTACCAATCTAATGCAGGGTTAAAACAAAACAAACAAACAAAAAAAACCATTCACACCTATGGGCAGTTTATAGTACTCAGTTGACCTAATCTGCATGCCTTTGGTCTGTGGGAGGAGACAGGAACATTCAGAGGAATCCCATGGAGGCACAAGGATAACATGCAAACTGCACACAGATTGGCCCCAGTCGGCCAACAGGTTTGAACTCAGAACTTCTTTGCTGTGAGGCAACAGTGCTAACAACTGCATGTGCCCACTGTGAAGGCCATAGGATATAATTTGCATTATTTACGTACTCTTCAATCAATTCAGTAAACCCTCCAACCCAGTGCGTGGGGGTCTTGTCATCCTGGATGAGACCACTCCTATCAGGATAGAAATGTTTCTTCATAGTGACCTTTCCCTTTAGGGATACAGCTAGACCCAAACCATGCCAGCAATGTTCCTTTTTCCACCCTTGTGTATTTAAAAATGGTTCCAGAACGTTGTAAATAATGTAAGAAATTATGACATTGTTTGTCATAATGTTTCTATACAATATATTATGTTATGTGTTTATTACCTGGCTTTTAGCTTTTGTTCAAATCATTTTTAAATTTTTTTAATTGGTGGATATCATTATATTTTATATCGAAAGACAAATTATAAAATGTATAAAAGTTAGTGGATTCTGTATAAAGATTTGAAAATTCCATCAAACGTTTTTTATTTTTATTTTCAAATCTGGTTTCAGGACTTGACACCATTAGAGAGGAAATAGATTGTGTGACATGAGCAGCTCTAAATCAGATCTATTATAGAATCAGCTTCAAGGGCTTTGTGGGCTAAATAAAAGTTTTATCATCACTAAAATTCTCTATGTACTCACAAATATTATTCTTATTTTTGTTCATAGATTCAGCAAACATTTCTCTTTCCTCTAACTTACCTTTACATCACCTGAAATGGCCATTAAACTCCTCTTAATTTTTATTAAGTATTGTCTGCAGCGTCCTACCTTTGTGCTAATTTAATGCATTGTGGAAGGTAAAAGCACTCACTCTTTGACCTCATCATTGCTGAAGTCCAGGTAACGGTTGCTAACCCACTGGATCTCAAACCAGTCCCTATAGTTGTTGTTGCCACAGCAACGGAACTCAATCTGGGTCATGTCAAGCGTCCTCTTCATGAAGCACCGTCCTGGGGTGTCTGTGTCTTTGTAGTATTTCATTCCATTTTTTAGACCTTCAGCCAAAGCAAAATGTAGAGAGATCTGCATCAAGAAGCAAAGCAGAGCCATGATGAAGAGGATGATGGAGAAGGCAAAGCATCCACACAGGTAATTCTTCACTATGGGCTTCCACTTGGAAAACTTGGCTGAATCAAGCGAGTCATGGCACACTTTGCCGCCAAAAGCATTGATGCCGCAGGCAGCTAGTCCTACCACAATGAGCAGGTTGGGTACAAAATGACTCTCGTTATTGTCCATCATCTCACTCCTTTTGCGAAGTTCAATCTTGAAGAAAAGCCCTGTGCTGAAGATGAGGATCCCTCCCATAACAGTGAGCCAGTACAGGAGCCACAGTCCCTGGGCCAGTTTGATCCGCCTGGCCAAGTCAAATTTTATAACCATCAGAGCCATGTTTCGTTTCTTTGGTTTGGTATCTGTCAAATATTCAGTCTTTTAATGTGAGATTACTTGTCTTACTATCAAAAATGTTTTTAAAAAATGTACTTCACCGGCTTAATGGTGTATTCCATTCCAGAATGGTGGCATGCGAATAACCGCCCTCTTCATAATCATCCTGATCACCCAGAACTCATGGAGGCTCATATTGTTGGAGATCTCTACAGAGGACCAAATTTTGCTTAAAAATTGACCAAAACGTACCAGTTCCACTTTCTGTGACCAGCTGAGGCATCAAGTGATTGAAGCAATGAGTTGCTCTACGTCATGCTAAACCCTTCTAATCAGCCTTGATCTCATTTTCAGCAGATGAACCTTGGGTTGTAATCCCTCATCTTTCCGTGTTATCGGTTAGTTGCTTAAGTTTAGTCATTTTCTTTTCTTTCTTTTCTTTTTTTTAATGAAAACAATTATATTTACTTGCTTTTTAACAAAGATCTATTCAGCAAACAAATCTTCAATTACACTAATATGAGCAAGCATACTTAAAATAAAAATACTGGCCCTAGAACACATAAAATATCATATCCATATTCATCCATCCATCCTCCATACCCCTTATCTGTCAGGGTTGCAGGGAAGCTGGAGCCAATCACAGCTGACTTCAGGCGAGAGGGGTACACCCTGGACAGATCATCAATCTATCGCAGGGCTAACACAGAGACAATCCTAAAATTTCTGCTATAATAAATTTAGAAAGCCTGTTACAACTCAACATTATAAATTTGTTTCTAATGTTTTAAAATTTGAATGATTTCCAGTAGACACAGGACTGTAATGTAATAAGACACACATATATTTATGGCTTTATATGTATATTTGTTTTTGTATATATATATATAATACATATATAATTTATAAATGTATTGGATTTATCTAATGATACATATATCTTATAAAATACATGGTGTAATGGCAGAGAAGATATTCATGCTAAAGTTGTTGTTTTTTTTTTTTTTTAACAACAATGACAAAGATATCTAAAAGTTAGGCGTTCGGATTATACCAAACTACAAGTCATTAAAGAGCATACCGTGCACCACAAATACATATGTATATTTTACTCAAGAGTGTAACATTGAGATCGAGGCTTCAGTGTTGGCTGATGAGCTGAACTACACAGTACCACTTGCAATCAGCAAGCCTGTTGCTCTCCTGCAGTACGTAAGTAATAAAACATGAACGGGATGACAGAAAGAGGTAGGAGGGAAGCTAAAGTCTTTGACGGCTTGAATTGACTTCATCATCTTAGATGAAAGGATGCTGTGTGTCTACTGACCTCACTATATCTTGAGGCGTATATTATTGCAGGGCAGTTTTGTGAGCAGCTGCAGCTCAACAGTGTTGGTTTTGTGTGGGAACCAAAAACTACCCCTATAATTAGTGTGCTGTGGTCACATGTGACAAGATTAGAGAGGGAGCAATAGGATTTAGCTGACTTACTGTCTCATCCATTTAGGTAGAACGCAGTGCAACTGGAAGGGTAGCACGCACGGCATTTGCTTTGCCAGCAGCAGGGGGAAAAAGCTTGGAAATACACTGCTTCATATGATTTTGTGCGTGAGTCGCTGATGAGCTTTAATTTCGCAAAGCAGCAACTATAATGCAAATAGAGTGGCCTACACACTGTTGAAATGACAGGATTTTGTGATATAAACAAATGAAAGTTAACCCATGTCAAAAGCGTTTTCACCTTTATTGTGAAACTGCAACATAGAAAAATAATGTGACGAACAACCAGAAATGTTTGAGGGAAAAAACAGAAAAACAAAATCAAAAATGTGATTTGATTTTTTCATTTTATAATTGGGAAAATGGTAGTGTTCAGAATCAACCAATCATATTCAGACTTGTGCGTATACATACTAATTAGTATGTGTCTGCTCTCAATTAAAGTGACTGAATAACCCACAGCTGTTCCTGTAGGATTTTTATTATGGCATCTAGGTAACATTCAGCTGGAAAAGCCACAGGCCACAAAGAGCTCAAGAAGCAGGTACAGGAAAATCAGCAGTCAATCAGGAGAGACATTTATCAAGGCATCGGATGTACCATGAAACACTGTCAATGCGATAATTAACAAGTAGAAAAATATGACACAACAGTGACATCACTAAAAACAGGACATTTTTCTAAAGTTGATGAGAAGAACAGGACAAAATTGACCAGGAAAGCTGCCAAGAGGCTTACAGCAACTTTAAAAGAACTGCAGGACTGATTGTTCCATGTGGAAAAACGTGTAACGGTCTGTTATGGTCATAGTACAAAAGAAAATGTTCAGTGCAAAAAAAAAAAAAAACCCAAACAAACCACAGCACCAGAAGAATACCATCCCCATAGTGAAGCATGGAGGTGGTGGCATCATCATGCTCTGGCACTTTAATCAGGGTGGAGGGAATAATGAATAGCTCCAAATACCCATCAGTTCTGGCACAGAACCTTAAGGCTTCCTGCTTAAACACTTAAGATAAAGAGTATTGTTACCTTTCAGCATGACAATGACCCAAAGCACACCTCCAAATCAACAAAGGATGGCTTCACCAAAACAAGATCAAGGTTTTGGAATGGCCCAGTCTGAGTTCAGATCTAAATCCAACTGAAAATTTGTGGCGTGACCTGAAGAGGGCTATGCACAGGAGACGTCCAGCCAATTTGACTGAGTTAACCCATTAACTGCCAATTTTTTTCCTGAAAATTTTCATGTATTTCTATTAATTTACATCCAAATAGTAACAAAAACATCTACTTTCAAGAAATATTTTAATTTTTAATTTAATTTTTTTGTTAATTTTTCTGAAATTTCAATTTTTAGTTAAAGTCCCAAATGGGGATCATGGCACATGCCATCTATTTTTTATGCCATTCAATATATGATCCCCAAATGGGGGATCTAATGGGTTAAAATGCTTTTGCAAGGTAGAATGGCAAAATATCAGACAAGATGTTGTCTTAGAGTGACTCATTCAAAATAATGTCATGATAAAATCTCAAGTCGCTTCACCAAAGTATTAGTTTAGGGTTTGTGCAACCTTAGACAACCAGGTTATTATACATTTTTAACATTTTTCCCCCCTAAATGGTTCGTTTTAATTTATAGGTTGCAATTTCACAATAAAGGTAGGAAAGTTTCAGACAAGATTTTTTTTAGTTTCGTTTTTTACCTCCCAAAAACCTGCCCTTTAACAGCAATATGAAGACCTTTTACATCCAGTGTAGCTTTAACTCAAGTTTGAGTTACCATTTTATTTAAGTGAGGATTTGTTTTCTGGTTCACTGTTTTAATATCTAGTATGTAAACGATCACTGGACAGTGTAGTGGCACAGCAGCTCGTGCTTACAGCTTGACAGCTCTAAAATCTTGAGTTAGATCTTCATTTTACTTTACTGTCGCTCTACATGTGGGTATCCTATACAAGATGTACACGTGCTTTGTGCCCAGTATTTATGGAATAATCTCTATTTTAATCATGACCCTAAATAAGATAAATGAATAGACAAATACGAGTGAATGGACTCACAGTCGCACACTAGTCCAAGTTTCCAGTTCTTCCAAGTGTGCTTAGTTCCTGACACCCACCTTAGTTCTCTAGCAGCCAAACACAGAAGACAGTATACAATTAAGCAGTAACATAGTGAAATATACTGACATCTTGTGGTAGGCTGAAGTTTACTCAGCTCTTTTGTAGACTCTGGACCTGAAAACGAAGCCACAAGATTAGAATATTCATTCACACTTTTGTCTGTAGTAAGCACTTTATCCGGGTCAAGATTGTGGTGAATACGAAGCTGATCCCAGGAGCACTGGGCATGACGAGGGAATATACCCTGGAGGGGGGCCAGTCCATCACAAGGTACTATGTAGCTATTACACATCACATCACATGACATCTCACAGCTGTTTATTGTGGCATGTTTTGCATGTTTTTGGGAGGTGTGAGGACACCGAAGGCCCAGAAGAAACCCATGCAAACGCAGGGAAAACCTGCACAGAAACTCCACACAGGCAGAAACCTGAGAATGGGATCGAATAGACACAACACCCCAGAACATTTAATATTCCTTGAAGTTCTATTTCTATCTTCATTTGTGATATTTATATTATACATGATTCGTTTATTTTTTTTTAGTATTGTAAATGATTTGCATTGACACAATTAACTCATTTGATATAATATACACAATTCAAATGTTCTCCCCATGTCCATGTGAGTTTCCTCCATGTTCATCAGTTTCCTCCCACTTCCCGAACAATATGCAAGCAGATGTGTAGGCTGTGTTAACTTGTCCCAGGTGTTTATGTCTCTGTGCAAGGAGCCCTCCCTCAGTGGACTTGCTTTATGCCCAGATCCCCAGTGTTCCAGTTATAGAAGATAAATGCATGATGAGTCTCTTGTCCTAAACATGATTATGTGCAATCCACATATTGTTTTTCAAATTTGTTAAACCCTTGGCCAAGCAACAGACCATCTTGATCAGCAAGAAACAAAACAGAGAAAGAGGAACATTTAAAAGACATCTTGTGAGTCTCTCAGTGGGACATGGATGGTTAGAGTTCAGTTGGACAGAACTGAAGTTTTGTTCTCCAGGCCACCCTCTGAGCACAGAGCATACATCTGGTCATACCTTGTGGATTCGGCTTTTTTTAGTCCTGCAAATCAAGAGGAGGTTGACATTGTCTGTGTGTAATTAGGTATAGCGTTTGGATTCACGCTCACTTCAAAGAGCAGCAGTTTCTGCAGAGGCCATTATTTTTCTTCCTTGTGATGGCTCTTTAACAGATGCCACATGTGCATCCTTTGCTTTTGGTTGGTTTTCAGGAGGTGCACATGAGAGTTTATAACAGGCAGGGGCAGCGGGCAGCGTGCTACTTTCGCCTCTCCCAGAAAAATCTTCTCAAGCTCAAAGTATGTCTCTTAGTCATCTCTTCCCAGCTTTCTCAAAAACGTTGAACCATCAATTCTATTCCTGTCTTTTCTTATACATTTTTTTCTTTAGTCGCTTATGTGTGCCAGAGACAGGGAAGTAATGATGAACAGATAGTGGCAGCTAGAGGGAAGGTTTGCTTCACAAACAAATACACATATGCAGACATGGGCAAATATCTTGTAACAAGCATAAAGGCTTTAATATGTTAGTGGTTCACTGGAAGCAGATGTGCGATGCATTTTTTTGCACGCTTGTAGTTTGGGTCTATTTTTCCACCTTTTTCCTTAATCTCCAACCAAGTAACAATCTTTTCACTGATTTTGTCAGTAAGTTTCCACTGATGAACCTAAGATTGCTGGAAAACATACATCTTCTAGCAATTTTAGCCATGAGAAGATGAACAAATGCGATTTTCTGTCAGCCCGCATGGACAAACGTACATAATGATGTGCAGTCTACAATACCATGCCATTTTAAAGAGCTTATATAGTGAAGCATTAGGTGTTTTGATGGATGTGTAGGGAGAGAGAAAGAGAGAATGATCTGTGCCTTAGACTGACGACATCTCCAACCTTCATCCCACTCACTCACTTACTCACACCTAGGCATACACATATGCACAGTATAAGAGAGTTCTGGGTGACAGGCTGACAGGAGGAAAAGGCTCATTATTTAATCAATAGAATTGCATCAATTTAGGGAGAATTTGTCTCCAGTGAAAACAAACGGTTGGCCAGTAAAGAACAGAGTCATGCTTTTGTGCGAGAACACACATGGTAAATGGTTATGGATACATAGGCTTGGCTTGGATTGCGTGTATGAGTGTGTGTGAGTGAGTTACTTCAGAACTGAATTGACATGTGGAGTGGAAAGTGGTTTCTCAGTAACGTGAGGCGTTTTTACATGACTTTCACAGACATTCACAGCAACCAAAATCTGAGCAGGAAATCCATTTTTAAAAGACATGCTGAAATGTGGAATTCCAGGGTGTGTTTTTGGGCACAGACTAAACCCAGACTTGGATTATGTGAATTGATCAGTGAGCATCCTTCAACTATTAAATTCCTTTTTTTTTTTTTTTTTTTTTTTGGTCAAAGAAGGTTGTTTTATACGTATGGCTTTACTGAATTAGTCGAGAGCTGTGAAGAATTGATTTGTCATTTTGGTTCGTGAGCTGAGGACAACCTGTGCATTCTTCTTATGAAAGCTGACAGGTGCTGACCCAGTAGGTTATGATGCTGGGCTGAACACTGAATAGGTCTTTCATTTTAGGACTATGATTTTGCATCACAGGAGAATGGAGATGTCAAACATTTATACCTGCCATCGGATCCTGCTGGATTTTATTTGCTCAAATCTCAGCAAGGGAACTATATTTTTGTTGAATGCTATGGATTTATAACACAACAATCACCACTGCATAAATATTGCACGAAGTCAAAACTGGTGAGACGACAAAGGCTTCAGTTATTAGGATGGGATGAATGCTTAAAATGAATAAAAATTTGATTGAATCATTTTGATGTCCTTACCTTGCTTGTTATTAGTTTGTTTTTATTCGCAACATTTTCATGACGTTGAGAAAGTTGCTTATTTCATAATATTTCCTAACACAGTCCTAACAGTTTAAGGGCTTAGGTTATGGAATTTGGCTGATATGTGGGGTTGGTGAATAAATGAAGTTGGACTAGCTTTGTGCTGTTTATAGTTGTTTTGAAGGCAGACTGACTATAAGCACATGAAGAACATTAAATTTCAGACTTCATTGAAAAGTAAATACAATATACACCTCCCAAAGGTGGACACGTAATGGGATACGTAATGAGCAAACTGTTTCAAATAGTCAGATTCTTTTCTCTTATGCCATCTCCCAGGTTTTGAAATAAGAGCTGCATAAATCTTCTGCCATTACTTTATAAATGTTTTATGAAGGCCCAAAGTACTAAATAACATGACACTTAGACTACGTTTACATTTCAGCCTAGTTCCTAAATACCTACATTTTAACAGGTTATTTGAGTAACCTGAAGTGTACAAGAAATGGCTGTTTTGGAGAAAACATATAGGACTTTTGGTGTCCTAAAGACTTTTTGTGTGCTGAAGCACTGAAAAATGGTGAGCAGAGTGCTGAGAGCATGAACTGAGCCAAAGCAAAGTTGACCCAAGGAAAGAGTGAAGACAGAAAAAGAAAAGAACACTTTAACCCCTCATGTGACAATAGCTTAGTCATGGAGCTTGCCAAAGCAGCTTGTGTGATGTTTTTTTTTTTATTATTTTTTTTTAATTTCTAGCTAAAGTGCTTAATAGTGACTGCTCTGCTGTGGCCACTGTTTGAGAAGCTGCCACAGCAGACAGTCGGTACAGCGACAGAGGGGGCGAGACACAGTAGGATTCTGCCATAAATTGTAAACTTGACAAAACTCTCACCTATAAATTCACATTCCAAAAGGTTATGGAAGTTCAGATGCCAGAGGGTGTAAAATGAGACGTAAATGTAAAGAGTCTGTGGTTGTCAGGTGGCGTGAGAGGTTATGGGTGTCATCTTGGGTGACAGCTACTGATGTTGTGCTTGTGAATAAATCACTGACTGTAGTGTTGGCTTTGGACAACTAAATGTACCTCATGAATGTCTCATAAGTGAAGGAAACCTTGAGCTTGAGTTAAAACACAATTTCCCAAATGCTTAGTTTGCAGCCTTCACCAGAGAGCCTGTATCTTAGTGCAGTCTGCTGCTCATGTCTTCTCATCCAGGTGCAAAAACATTCCTATAAGCTTTGCCATATTCCCCATAACACACACTTATAGGCTTATTAAGATTTTTTTTGCACATACACATAGTATATGTGGCAGCGTTCAGGGTCACGCTGTGCTGTTCGAGTAACATTATGGACTTGCAGTACAGCGACTCCATATAGCAATGGGGAGAGCAAGAAGAAAATGAGAAACAGAGCACTGTGGGGGAATGTTTTTTTTTTTTTTTTTTGGTGTCCTGAGATGATACAATCCTTAGTTATTGTGAACATAATCTGACACTTTAAGTTTCCCCCCTTTCCACTTTACTTGACAGTGTGTGCCAAAAACACTGCGTTCGAGAGGAACTGTGACGCTCCCTAGTAAGAGGCCTGAGCAAAGAGAGTCATCAATTTGTGTTTAGTTAAAAAAAAAAAAAAAAAAAGAAAGAAACGTCTGTTCAAACCTCCACACTCCTTATCTCTGAGTGCAAATGGAGGAGTCTTCTCTGTTATGCTTGAGTACCTTCCAAGAGATTTGTTCCATTTTCACTTGTGTTTCTGATTAAAAAATATAACCTCCCAAATGCAACAAAAGGCATAGGGGTCAAATATTATATACTTTGACATGATTCCAAAATTCCTCGAGTGGTCAGATGAAACCTGGCGATATAAAACAAGATGAACACCAAGGACAGGAGACTACAATGAGATGCAGTGATGAAAAAATCACATACAAGAGATGTAACTTATAGAAATAAATAACACAGGTATCATGTATAGTTAGTAGATGTGACCACGTATGAAAGCAGCGGAGAGGTCACCTCAATCCACACATGTACTAGAAATTCCCTGGATGATGAATAGATTGTTTAGCTGTGGTTTTATGAAGGCTATGTTGGGGACAGATGCCACACTGGCTCTTTATTTGGCCTTTGACACTTTGCCTCTGATCCTAATAAATCATTTCAGCAGTAATCGGACCTATACTGTCAGCGTGCACGAGTGTAAGAGTTAATATACTCTTATATGATACAGTTGTGGTCAAAAGTTTACATACAGTTGTAAAGAACATAATTATCATGGCTCTCTTGAGTTTCCCGTTATTTCTACAACTCTGACTTTTCTCTGATAGAGTGATTGGAACAGATCCTTCTTTGTCACAAAAAACATTCATGAAGTTTGGTTCTTTTATGACTTTATTATGGGTTAACAGAAAAAAGTCATCACATCTGTATGTAAACTTTTGACCACAACTGTAGGTACAGTAAGAAATAAAACATGATGCAAAAGCTGTCATATTTTCCTAGAATAGAAAGTCCCAAAGTGTTATACTAGAGCAATTTGCCAATGATAAAATGCAATTTCCAATTTATCATCAAGCATGCCATACTTCTATAGTTGCCATCTTTTATAGTTTATATAGTTAATGTTGTAGAATGTTTGACAAGATAGTTTCTGTTATTACCAGTGATTAACAGTCTCTGCATCACCAGCCTCTGTTTTAATTCTCTTTCTTAACTTTAATAAGACAAAAAAAAAATCTTGCAACTTGAAAGTCCTTTGTCCTGGAAAAAAATGTAAAATACTGACCATTACAACGTACCAACTTCTTTACCGACATTTTTTTTTCTAATTTTTAAGCTGAAATAACCACAACTTTTTTTTTTATCTGTATTTTTTCCCATTAAGATTTATTACAATTCCTTGGGAATGAGTTGTCACTTTTGAAAGGATAACATATTGGATCAAGTTCAAACCTTACTACTGTCAGAGGAAGAGATCTAAGAGTAAAACACTGCAGTGGTGTTAATGAGAACAGCTCTGGCCACAGTTTTTTTTTTTCTTTTGGAACTGATGGTTTTACTAACTAAATTTTCATTTTTGCACATTAGCTGTGGAGTTATTGCCCTATTTTTGTGGAAGTTCTGTATTCATGACAGTTAACACCCCATATTAATGTTAATAAGACCTTATGGATAGTAGTAAGCCAGGGTACTAACTTTAAACCAAGAAGAGCTTAGTTTAAATTAAATTCAGCATGTCTTTGAGAGATTAATAAAAAGAATAAAGGACTCATTGTAATGGCTAGAGCAGCGGAGTGAGCAATGATGATGATGATGATGATGATGATGCGTGTGCACCCCCAAGCTGACCTCTGCTCTCTATTAAAGTCTAATGAACAGCAGGAGAGAGTGGCCTTATCTGAGACCTTACTCTCACGAACACATACTCATACACCCATACTTTTACAAGCATCTTCTCTGAGAACAAAAACCACTCTGTAGTCCAGCCTCGTGTGCGATGGTTCAATACGTTCCACCCACATTTGAAAGGCTCTTTGTTATCGGTGTAGGGGTTTTTTTCAGGCTTGTCCTTTCACTTGATAGTTTACTGTCTTTTTTTTGTGTCTACAAATATGACGTAGATAAATTTCATATATTGCATGCTAGAAGCACAGCCCTCATGGTGATGTTATTTAAACTCTCATCCTGCCCTGGCATCTGGCAGGCCTACCGAAGCATGGTGCAGAAATTTCAAGATAATATACAAATACAAAGTGACTTGTGAAATGAAGCGTTAAGAATACGTACTGGACTCCTGAGTCGTGCAACAGAAAACCTCTTTGCCCATCATCAGTAGATGGTGAGTTTAAATCCCAGCAATGCCACAGCCATCCTTGAGCTCTCTGGGTGGGAGAAATGGCGTTCCTCTCTTCCCTCTCAGTCATAGTGAGACCATCAATTTGTGGGCATCTGTGACAGCATGTATGCGCAAGAGGGCAGATAGTGCTTTCTTTTAAGTGTGTTCAAGTACACTGCCCTGTGATGTAGCATGAAGCACCAGTTTGAAAAGATGTTGTGGATGGTTTCATGTGTCTCTGAAGAAGCATTTCTTCAGTTTTACAGATAAAGCAAATTCCATCCATCCATCCATCCATCCATCCATCCATCCATCCATCCATCCATCCATCCATCCATCCATCCATCCATCCATCCAGTCAGTGGCCAAGAGTTTTCAAATGAAGAAATCATGTTTTCATTTTACTTATGTTTTCTTATGAACACAGCTTTGTGGTACCTGGCCTAAACACAGAAATAGTAAATCTACCAGGCTGTTAAATAAAGTGAAACTGGAGGAACACTGGGCAAATCTAATGCTATAAAGATGGAATAACTATGTTCAGAATCAAACAAGACACATCTGACTAGGTGCGAGTGGTTTATATTAATCCCCTCTTCTCCCCCAGATTAGGTGCAAGCAAAAGTTACTTTTGCAAGTTGCTTGTCTCTTAGCGTATTCCTTAACTTGCTTCCTCAGACCTGCTCTCTCTGGTCTGTCTTTAATAAGGCATAATGCAGTGGTTCCATGGACACTGTTTCCTACAGGCAAGCTTAAAAGCCATTTTCTCCTTATTACATGCATGATTTTAACTAATCCCAGAAAAGCAAACATGCCAAGTCCCCGCAGCCTGCTCCTGATCGGACTGCCACCAGTCCAATTGCTCCCATTTGGACGGTGCTGAGAGCTGGGCAGGCATTTTGCTTGTCAGCTTCTATATGCATTGGGGGAAGTGATAAAGCTACAGCAAAAGTTCAGAAACCTCATTTCACACAATACTGCTCTTTGTTGGACAAGCATGAGAGCAGGCCTGAGTCATATCTATACACATTTACTGTATGGCCCCTTCCCTGCACATAGACACACATTGACAGCCTCACACCCACATGATGAGAGATTTGTGTATTGCTGTAATACATCATCTATCATTTCCCCCTCATAAATTAAATAGGCACATCCATATGGAACTGTTTTTGTGTCAGGAGTAACGCTGACACCAGCTATAAAGCAAGCGTGTACAATGTAAATTTCTCTAAACACAAATACGCTTCTCTCTCAGACTAAAAAGGCCTAACTCATAGCTACTAGGCAGACAAAGAGCCGACTGGCTTCAGGTCCAACCAACCCAGCCCACAAATATCATCGACAATATTTGAAAGTGATTAACGTGAGGTTTACGAGTGCTGGCTGACCGGTTCAGCGTGAGGCAAACGAGAAGAAAATACAGTCAGCATGAGTATTTTTCACATTTTACTCTGTTGGACTTGGCCTGGGAAGCTATATTAGATCATCAGCAGATGTCAAAGCCTCCTGTCATTTGCCAAGAAAAACAGGACTGATGAAGGGATAGGAGAGAGAGAGAGAGTGAGAATCAGGGGTGAGGGCCTTTAGGAGTTAGGACTAGGACAGTAATTACATAAATCCTGGCGTTGTGCATAAAAACGTATGTAGGTGAATTGTAAGGAAAACAAATGCTGATTCGGTCTTGTGTCTGGAGTATCTGGAGTAATTACTTTGCTCTAATCAACGTTGCCCAAGTGTTTTTTTTTTTTTCTTCTCTCAAGTACATAGAGATATTGCATGCATAATACTTAAAATACAATTTGAATTACTGGTGTTGGCTATAAATCTAAACTGTAAAATCAGAACTAAAATCAGCCCAGAAATCACACAAAGTTAAATGTCATTTTAGTCTAAGGAAAGAAATCCTATTAAACATATGAAGTATGAAGCAGAGATGGTGATCCACAAACTCACACCTAAAATCATCATGCATTTGTGAAATAAAAAGGATTATACATGGAGTGGCTGAAGATCCTTTTAAAAGTGTGTGCCAATTTTACAGAAAGTGGTGCTGTTATCATTTACAAAGAAAGATCAAGCAAACCTTTACTGTGGGTGCTAATAATTTAAGAAATGCTTCAATAGGAACAGTGGATAAAAAAGGTTAACGCACTAAAATGATACATTTGTGATGTTTTAACAAAACTAAGTGGTTAGCACTGTCACCTCACAGCAAGAAGGTCCTGGGTTTGAGCCCCGGGTTCCATATGGCTGCCTTTCTGTGTGGAGTTTGCATGTTCTCCCCGTGTCCGCGTGGGTTTCCTCCGGGTACTCCGGTTTCCTCCCACAGTCCAAAGACATGCTTTTGGACCGCTAGTAATCAGTTAAGCTGTTGAGATAAATAAATAAATAAAGAAAGAAAATTTAGCTAAGATAAATCATGTCATGTTTAATGTGATATAGCAACCAAAACCTTTAAAAGAAAAAAGAAATCTTTATTTTCTTCATTTTAACATGGTTGTCAGTTTATAATCGACGATAGATAGATAGATAGATAGATAGATAGATAGATAGATAGATAGATAGATAGATAGATAGATAGATTTTTTAAAATTAAAATCACCAAATAAACATTGGAGAGAGAGAGAGAGAGAGAGAGAGAGAGAGAGAGAGAGAGAGAGAGAGAGTCTGTGTGTGTGTGTGTGTGTGTGTGTGTGTGTGTGTGTGTGTGTGTGTGTGTGTGTCTTCAACACTGCTACGACCAAGAAATCCACACCCACCTGGGGAAATCCTATGCAAGCAAATGACATGTGCCAACCTCTGGGTGGGCGCTCCTGGTTGGTCTGGTTGGTGTGCATGTGTTGTCTGTGTTAAGTAAGGGAAACCGTCTTTATCCACAGGTTTATACCTACAGGAGAGTTTAATGCAAACCTCAGACTTTTTCCTCGTTGCTTTACAGCAATAACAGCATTAACCACATCAATTAAACAATCCCACTCTCTCCCCAGGTGATCCAAGGTGAGACAAGCACTGAGACATTTTATGCATAAACCTGAATGTACACTGAGTCATTGCCGAATAGGCCTTAGGCTATCTTTAAAATAAAACCACTCAAGATTATTATCACCAGTGCATCAGCACATAAATGAGAACACATGCCAAAAGCAAGACCTGCAACAGAAGCAAGAAGGAAACACATGTAACACAAGTGCTGGACTGGACTGACAGCATTCAGCAGATCCCAGATCCACCTCCTGTGTTGGGCAGACTGCGATCAGTGAGAGACATTCCAAGGCTGGGGAGTGGATCCCACGGCTGTGCTTTTTAAGAGGTGAGTGTTTGAAATAAAGCACAGAACTTACAACAGAGCCATGTGGGTCATAAATCAGCACAGGCTCATAAAGCACACTCCATAAATCACAATCACAAACACCGAAATGAACATGCAGAGACATATATACATACATGTACACAGCATGGCGAGTGAAGGCTGACTGAAAGCTACAGGTTTCTAGGAACAGCGCTGAAAATGTGTGTTCCTTTGTGTTTAAGTGATGTGGGTTGTGCGGTGAGTTCTGGGCGCTCTGGAATCTGCTCTTTTAAAAACACACACACACACACACACACACACACACACACACACACACACACACACACACACACACACACACACACA